>JAHLWY010000957.1:0-19567 GCA_020002185.1 Paraescarpia echinospica
TATTGCTGTGGTCAGTGTATGTATGTGTTAACTCAACTGCTGGCTATTGCTGTGGTCAGTGTATGTATGTGAGAACTCAACTGCTGCCTATTGCTGTGGTCAGTGTATGTATGCGAGAACTCAACTGCTGCCTATTGCTGTGGTCAGTGTATGTTTGTGAAAACTCAACTGCTGGCTAATGCAGTGGTCAGTGTATGTATGTGAGAACGCAACTGCTGGCTATTGCAGTGGTCAGTGTATGTATGTTAGAACTCATCTACTTTCTATTGCTTTGGTCAGTGTATATATGTATGTGTGAACTGAACTGCTGGCTATTGCTGTGGTCAGTGTATGTATATGAAAACTCAACTGATGGCTACTGCTATGGTCAGTGTATGTATGTATGTGTGAACTCAAATGCTGGCTACTGTTGTGGTCAGTGTATGTATGTTAGAACTCAACTGCTGGCTATTGCTGTGGTTAGTGGATGTACATATGTGTGAACTCAACTGCTGGCTACTGTTGTGTTCAGTGTATGTATGTGAGAACTCAACTGTTGCCTATTACTGTGGTCAGTGTATGTATGTGTGAACTCAACTGCTGGCTATTGCTGTGGTCAGTGTACGTGTGTGTGAACTCAACTGCTGGCTACTGCTGTGATCAGTGTATGTATGTGTGAACTCAACTGCTGGCTATTGCTGTGGTCAGTGTATGTATGTGTGAACTCAACTGTGGCTATTGCTGTGCTCAATGTATGTATGTGTGAACTCAACTGCTGGCTACTGCTGTGATCAGTGTATGTATGTGTGAACTCGAGTGCTGGCTATTGCTGTGGTCAGTGTATGTATGTGAGAACTCAACTGCTGGCTATTGCAGTGGTCAGTGTATGAATGTGTTAACTCAACTGCTGGCTATTGCTGTAGTCAGTGTATGTATGTGAGAACTCAACTGCTGCCTATTGCTGTGGTCAGTGTATGTAAGCGAGAACTCAACTGCTGCCTATTGCTGTGGTCAGTGTATGTATGTGAGAATTCAACTGCAGACTAATGCTGTGGTCAGTGTATGTATGTGTGAACTCAACTGCTGGCTATTGCTGTGGTCAGTGTATGTATGTGAGAACTCAACTGCTGGCTATTGCAGTGGACAGTGTATGTATGTGTGAACTCAACTTCTGGCTATTGCTCTGGTCAGTTTATGTATGTGATAATTCAACTGCTGGCTATGGCTGTGGTCAGCGTATGTATGTTAGAACTCATCTACTTTCTATTGCTTTGGTCAGTGTATGTATGTATGTGTGAACTGAACTGCTGGCTATTGCTGTGGTCAGAGTATGTATGTGAGAACTCAACTGTTGGCTATTGCTGTGGTCAGTGTATATATGTGTGAACTCAACTGCTGGATATTGCTTTGGTCAGTCTATGTACGTGTGAACTCAGCTGCTGACTATTGCTGTTGTCAGTGTAAGTATTTGTGAACTCAACTGCTGGCTATTGCTGTGGTTAGTGTATATATGTGTGAACTCAACTGCTGGATATTGCTGTGGTCAGTGTATGTATGTGAGAACTCAACTGCTGGCTATTGCTGTGGTCAGTGTATATATGTGCGAACTCAACTTCTGGCTATTGCTGTGGTCAGTGTATGTATGTGTGAACTCAACTGCTGGCTATTGCTGTGGTAAGGGTATGTATGTGAGAACTCAACTGCTGGCTATTGCTGTGTTCATTGTATGTTTGTGAGAACTCATCTACTTGCTATTGCTTTGGACAGTGTATGTATGTATGTATGTATGTATTTATGTGTGAACTGAACTGCTGGCTATTGCTGTGGTCAGTGTATGTATATGAAAACTCAACTGCTGGCTACTGCTATGGTCAGTGTATGTATGTGAGAACTCAATTGCTGGCTAATGCTGTGGTCAGTGTATATACGTATGTATGAACTCAACTGCTGGCTATTGCTGTGGTCAGTGTATGTACGAATGTGTGAACTCAACAGCTGGCTACTGTTGTGTTCAGTGTATGTATGTGAGAACTCAACTGCTGGCTATTGCAGTGGTCAGTGTATGAATGTGTTAACTCAACTGCTGGCTATTTCTGTGGTCAGTGTCTGTATGTGAGAACTCTACTGCTGCCTATTGCTGTGGTCAGTGTATGTATGCGAGAACTCAACTGCTGCCTATTGCTGTGGTCAGTGTATGTATGTGAAAACTCAACTGCTGGCTAATGCTGTGGTCAGTGTATGTATGTGTGAACTCAACTGCTGGCTATTGCTGTGGTCAGTGTATGTATGTGAGAATTCAACTGCTGGCTATTGCAGTGGTCAGTGTATGTATGTGTGAACTGAACTGCTGGCTATTGCTGTGGTCAGTGTATGTATATGAAAACTCAACTGATGGCTACTGCTATGGTCAGTGTATGTATGTATGTGTGAACTCAACTGCTGGCTACTGTTGTGGTCAGTGTATGTATGTTTGAACTCAACTGCTGGCTATTGCTGTGGTTAGTGGATGTACATATGTGTGAACTCAACTGCTGGCTGCTGTTGTGTTCAGCGTATGTACGTGAGAACTCAACTGCTGCCTATTACTGTGGTCAGTGTATGTATGTGTGAACTCAACTGCTGGCTACTGTTGTGGTCAGTGTATGTATGTTAGAACTCAACTGCTGGCTATTGCTGTGGTTAGTGGATGTACATATGTGTGAACTCAACTGCTGGCTGCTGTTGTGTTCAGTGTATGTACGTGAGAACTCAACTGCTGCCTATTACTGTGGTCAGTGTATGTATGTGTGAACTCAACTGCTGGCTATTGCTGTGGTTAGTGTACATGTGTGTGAACTCAACTGCTGGCTACTGCTGTGATCAGTGTATGTATGTGTGAACTCAACTGCTGGCTATTGCTGTGGTCAGTGTATGTATGTGTGAACTCAACTGTGGCTATTGCTGTGCTCAATGTATGTATGTGTGAACTCAACTGCTGGCTACTGCTGTGATCAGTGTATGTATGTGTGAACTCGAGTGCTGGCTATTGCTGTGGTCAGTGTATGTATGTGAGAACTCACCTGCTGGCTAATGCTGTGGTCAGTGTATGTATGTGAGAACTCAACTGCTGGCTATTGCAGTGGTCAGTGTATCAATGTGTTAACTCAACTGCTGGCTATTGCTGTAGTCAGTGTATGTATGTGAGAACTCAACTGTTGCCTATTGCTGTGGTCAGTGTATGTAAGCGAGAACTCAACTGCTGCCTATTGCTGTGGTCAGTGTATGTATGTGAGAACTCAACTGCAGGCTAATGCTGTGGTCAGTGTATGTATGTGTGAACTCAACTGCTGGCTATTGCAGTGGTCAGTGTATGTATGTGTGAACTCAACTGCTGGCTACTGCTCTGGTCAGTTTATGTATGTGATAATTCAACTGCTGGCTATGGCTGTGGTCAGTGTATGTATGTTAGAACTCATCTACTTTCTATTGCTTTGGACAGTGTATGTATGTATGTGTGAACTGAACTGCTGGCTATTGCTGTGGTCAGTGTATGTATATGAAAACTCAACTGCTGGCTACTGCTATGGTCAGTGTATGTATGTATGTGTGAAGTCAACTGCTGGCTACTGTTGTGGTCAGTGTATGTATGTTAGAACTCAACTGCTGGCTATTGCTGTGGTTAGTGGATGTACATATGTGTGAACTCAACTGCTGGCTACTGTTGTGTTCAGTGTATGTACGTGAGAACTCAACTGCTGCCTATTACTGTGGTCAGTGTATGTATGTGTGAACTCAACTGCTGGCTATTGCTGTGGTCAGTGTATGTATGTGTGAACTCAACTGCTAGCTATTGTTACAGTCAGTGTATGTATGTGTGAACTCAACTGCTGGCTATTGCTGTGGTTAGTGTACGTGTGTGTGAACTCAACTGCTGGCTACTGCTGTGATCAGTGTATGTATGAGTGAACTCAACTGCTGGCTATTGCTGAGGTCAGTGTATGTATGTGTGAACTAAACTGTGGCTATTGCTGTGCTCAATGTATGTATGTGTGAACTCAACTGCTGGCTACTGCTGTGATCAGTGTATGTATGTGTGAACTCGACTGCTGGCTATTGCTGTGGTCAGTGTATGTATGTGTGAACTCAACTGCAGCCTATTACTGTGGTCAGTGTATGTATGTGTGAACTAAACTGCTGGCTATTGCTGTGGTCAGTGTATGTATGTGTGAACTCAACTGCTGGCTACTGCTGTGATCAGTGTATGTATGTGTGAACTCAACTGCTGGCTATTGATGTGGTCAGTGTATGTATGTGTGAACTCAACTGCTGGCTATTGCTGTGGTCAGTGTATGTATGCGTGAATTCAACTGCTGGCTATTGCTGTGGCCAGTTTATGTATGTGTGAACTCAACTGTGGCTATTGCTGTGCTCAATGTATGTATGTGTGAACTCAACTGCTGGCTATTGCTGTGCTCAATGTATGTATGTGTGAACTCAACTGCTGGCTACTGCTGTGATCAGTGTATGTATGTGTGAACTCAACTGCTGGCTATTGCTGTGGTCAGTGTATGTATGCATGAATTCAACTGCTGGCTATTGCTGTGGTCAGTTTATGGATGTGAGAATTCAACTTCTGGCTATTGCTGTGGTCAGTGTATGTATGTGAGAACTCAACTGTTGGCTATTGCTGTGGTCAGTGTATATATGTGTGAACTCAACTGCTGGATATTGCTTTGGTCAGTCTATGTACGTGTGAACTCAGCTGCTGACTATTGGTGTTGTCAGTGTATGTATGTGTGAACTCAACTGCTGGCTATTGCTGTGGTTAGTGTATATATGTGTGAACTCAACTGCTGGATATTGCTGTGGTCAGTGTATGTATGTGAGAACTCAACTGCTGGCTATTGCTGTGGTCAGTGTATATATGTGTGAACTCAACTTCTGGCTATTGCTGTGGTCAGTGTATGTATGTGTGAACTCAACTGCTGGCTATTGCTGTGGTAAGGGTAAATATGTGAGAACTCAACTGCTGGCTATTGCTGTGGTCAGTGTATGTTTGTGAGAACTCATCTACTTGCTATTGCTTTGGTCAGTGTATGTATGTATGTATGTATGTATTTATGTGTGAACTGAACTGCTGGCTATTGCTGTGGTCAGTGTATGTATATGAAAACTCAACTGCTGGCTACTGCTATGGTCAGTGTATGTATGTGAGAACTCAATTGCTGGCTAAAGCTGTGGTCAGTGTATATACGTATGTATGAACTCAACTGCTGGCTATTGCTGTGGTCAGTGTATGTAGGAATGTGTGAACTCAACAGCTAGCTACTGTTGTGGTCAGTGTATGTATGTGAGAACTCAACTGCTGGCTATTGCTGTGGTCAGTGTACGTATGTGTGAACTCAACTGCTGACTATTGCTGTGGTCAGTGTATGTATGTGAGAACTCAACTGCTGGCTAATGCTGTGGTCAGTTTATGTATGTGAGAACTCAACTACTGGCTATTGCTGTGGTCAATGTATGTATGTGTGAACTCAACTGCTGGCTATTGCTGATGTCAGTGTATGTATGTGAGAACTCATCTGCTGGCTATTGCTGTGGTCAGTGTATGTATATGAAAACTCAACTGCTGGCTACTGCTATGGTCAGTGTATGTATGTATGTGTGAACTCAACTGCAGGCTACTGTTGTGGTCAGTGTACGTATGTTAAACTCAACTGCTGGCTATTGCTGTGGTCAGTGTATGTATGTGTGAACTCAACTGCTGGCTTTTGCTGTGTTCAGAGTATGTATGTGAGAACTCAACTGCTGGCTATTGCTGTGGTCAGTGTATGTATGTGTGAACTCAACTGCTGGCTATTGCTGTGGTCAGTGTATGAAAGTGTTAACTCAACTGCTGGCTATTGCTGTGGTCAGTGTATGTATGTGAGAACTCAACTGCTGGCTATTGCTGTAATCAGTGTATGTATGTGTGAACTCAACTGCTGGCTATTGCTGTGGTCAGTGTATGTATGTGTGAACTCAACTGCTGGCTATTTCTGTGTTCATTGTATGTATGTGAGAACTCAACTGCTGGCTATTGCTGTGGTAAGGGTTTGTATGTGAGAACTCAACTGCTGGCTATTGCTGTGGTCAGTGTATGTTTGTGAGAACTCATATAATTGCTATTGCTTTGGTCAGTGTATGTATGTATGTATGTGTGAACTGAACTGCTGGCTATTGCTGTGGTCAGTGTATGTATATGAAAACTCAACTGCTGGCTACTGCTATGGTCAGTGTATGTATGTAGGTGTGAACTCAACTGCAGGCTGCTATTGTGGTCAGTGTATGTATGTTAGAACTCAACTGCTGGCTATTGCTGTGGTCAGTGTATGTACGTATGTGTGAACTCAACTGCTGGCTACTGTTGTGGTCAGTGTATGTATGTGAGAACTCAATTGCTGGCTAATGCTGTGGTCAGTGTATGTACGTATGTGTGAACTCAACTGCTGGCTATTGCTGTGGTCAGTGTATGTACGAATGTGTGAACTCAACTGCTGGCTATTGCTGTGGTCAGTGTACGTATGTGTGAACTCAACTGCTAACTATTGCTGTGGTCAGTGTATGTATGTGAGAACTCAACTGCTGGCTAATGCTGTGGTCAGTTTATGTATGAGATAATTCAACTGCTGGCTATTGCTGTGGTCAGTGTATGTATGTTAGAACTCATCTACTTTCTATTGCTTTGGTCAGTGTATGTATGTATGTGTGAACTGAACTGCTGGCTATTGCTGTGGTCAGTGTATGTATCTGAAAACTCAACTGCTGGCTACTGCTATTGTCAGTGTATGTATGTAGGTGTGAACTCAACTGCAGGCTGCAGTTGTGATCAGTGTATGTATGTTAGAACTCAACTGCTGGCTATTGCTGTGATCAATTTATGTACGTATGTGTGAACTCAACTGCTAGCTACTGTTGGGGTCAGTGTATGTATGTGAGAACTCAATTGCTGGCTAATGCTGTGGTCAGTGTATGTACGTATGTGTGAACTCAACTGCTGGCTATTGCTGTGGTCAGTGTATGTACGAATGTGTGAACTCAACTGCTGGCTATTGCTGTGGTCAGTGTATGTATGTGTGAACTCGAGTGCTGGCTATTGCTGTGGTCAGTGTATGTATGTGAGAACTCAACTGCTGGCTAATGCTGTGGTCAGTGTATGTATGTGAGAACTCAACTGCTGGCTATTGCAGTGGTCAGTGTATGAATGTGTTAACTCAACTGCTGGCTATTGCTGTAGTCAGTGTATGTATCTGAGAACTCAACTGCTGCCTATTGCTGTGGTCAGTGTATGTAAGCGAGAACTCAACTGCTGCCTATTGCTGTGGTCAGTGTATGTATGTGAGAACTCAACTGCAGGCTAATGCTGTGGTATGGGTGAACTCAACTGCTGGCTATTGCTGTGGTCAGTGTATGTATGTGAGAACTCAACTGCTGGCTATTGCAGTGGTCAGTGTATGTATGTGTGAACTCAACTGCTGGCTATTGCTCTGGTCAGTTTATGTACGTGATAATTCAACTGCTGGCTATGGCTGTGGTCAGTGTATTTATGTTAGAACTCATCTACTTTCTATTGCTTTGGTCAGTGTATGTATGTATGTGTGAACTGAACTGCTGGCTATTGCTGTGGTCAGTGTATGTATATGAAAACTCAACTGCTGGCTACTGCTATGGTCAGTATATCTATGTATGTGTGAAGTCAACTGCTGGCTACTGTTGTGGTCAGTGTATGTATGTTAGAACTCAACTGCTGGCTATTGCTGTGGTTAGTGGATGTACATATGTGTGAAAACAACTGCTGGCTACTGTTGTGTTCAGTGTATGTACGTGAGAACTCAACTGCTGCCTATTACTGTGGTCAGTGTATGTATGTGTGAACTCAACTGCTGGCTATTGCTGTGGTCAGTGTATGTATGTGTGAACTCAACTGCTAGCTATTGTTACAGTCAGTGTATGTATGTGTGAACTCAACTGCTGGCTATTGCTGTGGTCAGTGTACGTGTGTGTGAACTCAACTGCTGGCTACTGCAGTGGTCAGTGTATGAATGTGTTAACTCAACTGCTGGCTATTGCTGTGGTCAGTGTATGTATGTGAGAACTCAACTGCTGGCTATTGCAGTGGTCAGTGTATGTATGTGTGAACTCATCTGCTGGCTATTGCTCTGGTCAGTTTATGTATGTGATAATTCAACTGCTGGCTATTGCTGTGGTCAGTGTATGTATGTTAGAACTCATCTACTTTCTATTGCTTTGGTCAGTGTATGTATGTATGTGTGAACTGAACTGCTGGCTATTGCTGTGGTCAGTGTATGTATATGAAAACTCAGCTGATGGCTACTGCTATGGTCAGTGTATGTATGTGTGAACTGAACTGCTGGCTACTGTTGTGGTCAGTGTATGTATGTGTGAACTCAACTGCTGGCTATTGCTGTGTTCAGTGTATGTATGTGAGAACTCAACTGCTGGCTATTGCTGTGGTCAGTGTATGTATGTGTGAACTCAACTGCTGGCTATTGCTGTGGTCAGTGTATGAATGTGTTAACTGAACTGCTGGCTATTGCTGTGGTCAGTGTATGAATGTGTTAACTGAACTGCTGGCTATTGCTGTGGTCAGTGTATGTATGTGTGAACTCAACTGCTGGCTATTGCTGTGGTCAGTGTATGAATGTGTTAACTGAACTGCTGGCTATTGCTGTGGTCAGTGTATGTATGTGAGAACTCAACTGCTGGCTATTGCTGTGGTCAGTGTATGTATGTGTTAACTCAACTGCTGGCTATTGCTGTGGTCAGTGTATGAATGTGTTAACTCAACTGCTGGCTATTGCTGTGGTCAGTGTATGTATGTGAGAACTCAACTGCTGGCTATTGCTATAATCAGTGTATGTATGTGTGAACTCAACTGCTGGCTATTGCTGTGGTCAGTGTATGTATGTGTGAACTCAACTGCTGGCTATTCCTGTGTTCATTGTATGTATGTGAGAACTCAACTGCTGGCTATTGCTGTGGTAAGGGTTTGTATGTGAGAACTAAACTGCTGGCTATTGCTGTGGTCAGTGTATGTTTGTGAGAACTCATCTACTTGCTATTGCTTTGGTCAGTGTATGTATGTATGTATGTGTGAACTGAACTGCTGGCTATTGCTGTGGTCAGTGTATGTATATGAAAACTCAACTGCTGGCTACTGCTATGGTCAGTGTATGTATGTAGGTGTGAACTCAACTGCAGGCTGCTGTTGTGATCAGTGTATGTATGTTAGAACTCAACTGCTGGCTATTGCTGTGGTCAGTGTATGTACGTATGTGTGAACTCAACTGCTGGCTACTGTTGTGGTCAGTGTATGTATGTGAGAACTCAATTGCTGGCTAATGCTGTGGTCAGTGTATGTACGTATGTGTGAACTCAACTGCTGGCTATTGCTGTGGTCAGTGTATGTACGAATGTGTGAACTCAACTGCTGGCTACTGTTGTGGTCAGTGTATGTATGTGAGAACTCAACAGCTGACTATTGCTGTGGTTAGTGTATGTATGTGAGAACTCAACTGCTGGCTAATGCTGTGGTCAGTGTACGTATGTGTGAACTCAACAGCTGACTATTGCTGTGGTTAGTGTATGTATGTGAGAACTCAACTGCTGGCTAATGCTGTGGTCAGTGTATGTATGTGAGAACTCAACTACTGGCTATTGCTGTGGTCAGTGTATGTATGTGTGAACTCAACTGCTGGCTATTGCTGTTGTCAGTGTATGTATGTGAGAACTCATCTGCTGGCTATTGCTGTGGTCAGTGTATGTATATGAAAACTCAACTGCTGGCTACTGCTATGGTCAGTGTATGTATGTATGTGTGAACTCAACTGCAGGCTACTGTTGTGGTCAGTGTATGTATGTTAAACTCAACTGCTGGCTATTGCTGTGGTCAGTGTATGTATGTGAGAATTCAACTGCTGGCTATTGCTGTGGTCAGTGTATGTATGTGTGAACTCAACTGCTGGCTATTGCTGTGGTCAGTGTATGAATGTATTAACTCAACTGCTGGCTATTGCTGTGGTCAGTGTATGTATGTGAGAACTCAACTGCTGGCTATTGCTGTAATCAGTGTATGTATGTGTGAACTCAACTGCTGGCTATTGCGGTGGTCAGTGTATGTATGTGTGAACTCAACTGCTGGCTATTCCTGTGTTCATTGTATGTATGTGAGAACTCAACTGCTGGCTATTGCTGTGGTAAGGGTTTGTATGTGAGAACTCAACTGCTGGCTATTGCTGTGGTCAGTGTATGTTTGTGAGAACTCATATACTTGCTATTGCTTTGGTCAGTGTATGTATGTATGTATGTGTGAACTGAACTGCTGGCTATTGCTGTGGTCAGTGAATGTATATGAAAACTCAACTGCTGGCTACTGCTATGGTCAGTGTATGTATGTAGGTGTGAACTCAACTGCAGGCTGCTATTGTGGTCAGTGTATGTATGTTAGAACTCAACTGCTGGCTATTGCTGTGGTCAGTGTATGTACGTATGTGTGAACTCAACTGCTGGCTACTGTTGTGGTCAGTGTATGTGTGTGAGAACTCAATTGCTGGCTAATGCTGTGGTCAGTGTATGTACGTATGTGTGAACTCAACTGCTGGCTATTGCTGTGGTCAGTGTATGTACGAATGTGTGAACTCAACTGCTGGCTATTGCTGTGGTCAGTGTACGTATGTGTGAACTCAACTGCTAACTATTGCTGTGGTCAGTGTATGTATGTGAGAACTCAACTGCTGGCTAATGCTGTGGTCAGTTTATGTATGAGATAATTCAACTGCTGGCTATTGCTGTGGTCAGTGTATGTATGTTAGAACTCATCTACTTTCTATTGCTTTGGTCAGTGTATGTATGTATGTGTGAACTGAACTGCTGGCTATTGCTGTGGTCAGTGTATGTATCTGAAAACTCAACTGCTGGCTACTGCTATTGTCAGTGTATGTATGTAGGTGTGAACTCAACTGCAGGCTGCAGTTGTGATCAGTGTATGTATGTTAGAACTCAACTGCTGGCTATTGCTGTGATCAATTTATGTACGTATGTGTGAACTCAACTGCTAGCTACTGTTGGGGTCAGTGTATGTATGTGAGAACTCAATTGCTGGCTAATGCTGTGGTCAGTGTATGTACGTATGTGTGAACTCAACTGCTGGCTATTGCTGTGGTCAGTGTATGTACGAATGTGTGAACTCAACTGCTGGCTATTGCTGTGGTCAGTGTATGTATGTGTGAACTCGAGTGCTGGCTATTGCTGTGGTCAGTGTATGTATGTGAGAACTCAACTGCTGGCTAATGCTGTGGTCAGTGTATGTATGTGAGAACTCAACTGCTGGCTATTGCAGTGGTCAGTGTATGAATGTGTTAACTCAACTGCTGGCTATTGCTGTAGTCAGTGTATGTATCTGAGAACTCAACTGCTGCCTATTGCTGTGGTCAGTGTATGTAAGCGAGAACTCAACTGCTGCCTATTGCTGTGGTCAGTGTATGTATGTGAGAACTCAACTGCAGGCTAATGCTGTGGTATGGGTGAACTCAACTGCTGGCTATTGCTGTGGTCAGTGTATGTATGTGAGAACTCAACTGCTGGCTATTGCAGTGGTCAGTGTATGTATGTGTGAACTCAACTGCTGGCTATTGCTCTGGTCAGTTTATGTACGTGATAATTCAACTGCTGGCTATGGCTGTGGTCAGTGTATTTATGTTAGAACTCATCTACTTTCTATTGCTTTGGTCAGTGTATGTATGTATGTGTGAACTGAACTGCTGGCTATTGCTGTGGTCAGTGTATGTATATGAAAACTCAACTGCTGGCTACTGCTATGGTCAGTATATCTATGTATGTGTGAAGTCAACTGCTGGCTACTGTTGTGGTCAGTGTATGTATGTTAGAACTCAACTGCTGGCTATTGCTGTGGTTAGTGGATGTACATATGTGTGAAAACAACTGCTGGCTACTGTTGTGTTCAGTGTATGTACGTGAGAACTCAACTGCTGCCTATTACTGTGGTCAGTGTATGTATGTGTGAACTCAACTGCTGGCTATTGCTGTGGTCAGTGTATGTATGTGTGAACTCAACTGCTAGCTATTGTTACAGTCAGTGTATGTATGTGTGAACTCAACTGCTGGCTATTGCTGTGGTCAGTGTACGTGTGTGTGAACTCAACTGCTGGCTACTGCTGTGATCAGTGTATGTATGTGTGAACTCAACTGCTGGCTATTGCTAAGGTCAGTGTATGTATGTGTGAACTAAACTGTGGCTATTGCTGTGCTCAATGTATGTATGTGAGAACTCAACTGCTGGCTACTGCTGTGATCAGTGTATGTATGTGTGAAATCGACTGCTGGCTATTGCTGTGGTCAGTGTATGTATGTGTGAACTCAACTGCTGCCTATTACTGTGGTCAGTGTATGTATGTGTGAACTAAACTGCTGGCTATTGCTGTGGTCAGTGTATGTATGTGTGAACTCAACTGCTAGCTATTGCTGCGGTCAGTGTGTGTATGTGTGAACTCAACTGCTGGCTATTGCTGTGGTCAGTGTACGTATGTGTGAACTCAACTGCTGGCTACTGCTGTGATCAGTGTATGTATGTGTGAACTCAACTGCTGGCTATTGATGTGGTCAGTGTATGTATGTGTGAACTCAACTGTGGCTATTGCTGTGCTCAATGTATGTATGTGTGAACTCAACTGCTGGCTACTGCTGTGATCAGTGTATGTATGTGTGAACTCAACTGCTGGCTATTGCTGTGGTCAGTGTATGTATGCGTGAATTCAACTGCTGGCTATTGCTGTGGTCAGTTTATGTATGTGTGAACTCAACTGTGGCTATTGGTGTGCTCAATGTATGTATGTGTGAACTCAACTGCTGGCTATTGCTGTGCTCAATGTATGTATGTGTGAACTCAACTGCTGGCTACTGCTGTGATCAGTGTATGTATGTGTGAACTCAACTGCTGGCTATTGCTGTGGTCAGTGTATGTATGCATGAATTCAACTGCTGGCTATTGCTGTGGTCAGTTTATGGATGAGAGAATTCAACTACTGGCTATTGCTGTGGTCAGTGTATGTATGTGAGAACTCAACTGTTGGCTATTGCTGTGGTCAGTGTATGTATGTGTGAACTCAACTGCTGACTATTGCTGTGGTCAGTTTATGTATGTGAGAACACAACTACTGGCTATTGCTGTGGTCAGTGTATGTATGTGTGAACTCAACTGCTGGCTATTGCTGTGATCAGTGTATGTATGTGTGAACTCAACTGCTGACTATTGCTGTGGTCAGTTTATGTATGTGAGAACTCAACTACTGGCTATTGCTGTGGTCAGTGTATGTATGTGTGAACTCAACTGCTGGCTATTGCTGTGGTCAGTGTATGTATGTGTGAACTCAACTGCTGGCTATTGCTGTGGTAAGGGTAAATATGTGAGAACTCAACTGCTGGCTATTGCTGTGGTCAGTGTATGTTTGTGAGAACTCATCTACTTGCTATTGCTTTGGTCAGTGTATGTATGTATGTATGTATGTATGTATTTATGTGTGAACTGAACTGCTGGCTATTGCTGTGGTCAGTGTATGTATGTGAGAACTCAACTGCTGGCTAATGCTGTGCTCAATGTATGTATGTGTGAACTCAACTGCTGGCTACTGCTGTGATCAGTGTATGTATGTGTGAACTCAACTGCTGGCTATTGCTGTGGTCAGTGTATGTATGCATGAATTCAACTGCTGGCTATTGCTGTGGTCAGTTTATGGATGTGAGAATTCAACTACTGGCTATTGCTGTGGTCAGTGTATGTATGTGAGAACTCAACTGTTGGCTATTGCTGTGGTCAGTGTATATATGTGTGACCTCAACTGCTGGATATTGCTTTGGTCAGTCTATGTACGTGTGAACTCAGCTGCTGACTATTGCTGTTGTCAGTGTATGTATGTGTGAACTCAACTGCTGGCTATTGCTGTGGTTAGTGTATATATGTGTGAACTCAACTGCTGGATATTGCTGTGGTCAGTGTATGTATGTGAGAACTCAACTGCTGGCTATTGCTGTGGTCAGTGTATATATGTGTGAACTCAACTTCTGGCTATTGCTGTGTTCAGTGTATGTATGTGTGAACTCAACTGCTGGCTATTGCTGTGGTAAGGGTACGTATGTGAGAACTCAACTGCTGGCTATTGCTGTGGTCAGTGTATGTTTGTGAGAACTCATCTACTTGCTATTGCTTTGGTCAGTGTATGTATGTATGTATGTATTTATGTGTGAACTGAACTGCTGGCTATTGCTGTGGTCAGTGTATGTATGTGAGAACTCAACTGCTGGCTAATGCTGTGGTCAGTGTATGTATGTGAGAACTCAACTGCTGGCTATTGCAGTGGTCAGTGTATGAATGTGTTAACTCAACTGCTGGCTATTGCTGTAGTCAGTGTATGTATGTGAGAACTCAACTGCTGCCTATTGCTGTGGTCAGTGTATGTAAGCGAGAACTCAACTGCTGCCTATTGCTGTGGTCAGTGTATGTATGTGAGAACTCAACTGCAGGCTAATGCTGTGGTCAGTGTATGTATGTGTGAACTCAACTGCTGGCTATTGCTGTGGTCAGTGTATGTATGTGTGAACTCAACTGTTGGATATTGCTCTGGTCAGTTTATGTATGTGATAATTCAACTGCTGGCTTTGGCTGTGGTCAGTGTATGTATGTTAGAACTCATCTACTTTCTATTGCTTTGGTCAGTGTATGTATGTATGTGTGAACTGAACTGCTGGCTATTGCTGTGGTCAGTGTATGTATGTGAGAACTCAACTGCTGGCTATTGCAGTGGTCAGTGTATGTATGTGTGAACTCAACTGCTGCCTATTGCTGTGGTCAGTGTATGTAAGCGAGAACTCAACTGCTGCCTATTGCTGTGGTCAGTGTATGTATGTGAGAACTCAACTGCAGGCTAATGCTGTGATCAGTGTATGTATGTGAGAACTCAACTGCTGGCTATTGCAGTGGTCAGTGTATGTATGTGTGAACTCAACTGTTGGATATTGCTCTGGTCAGTTTATGTATGTGATAATTCAACTGCTGGCTTTGGCTGTGGTCAGTGTATGTATGTTAGAACTCATCTACTTTCTATTGCTTTGGTCAGTGTATGTATGTATGTGTGAACTGAACTGCTGGCTATTGCTGTGGTCAGTGTATGTATATGAAAACTCAACTGCTGGCTACTGCTATGGTCAGTGTATGTATGTATGTGTGAAGTCAACTGCTGGCTACTGTTGTGGTCAGTAAATGTATGTTAGAACTCAACTGCTGGCTATTGCTGTGGTTAGTGGATGTACATATGTGTGACCTCAACTGCTGGCTACTGTTGTGTTCAGTGTATGTACGTGAGAACTCAACTGCTGCCTATTACTGTGGCCAGTGTATGTAGGTGTGAACTCAACTGCTGGCTATTGCTGTGGTCAGTGTATGTATGTGTGAACTCAACTGCTAGCTATTGTTACAGTCAGTGTATGTATGTATGTGTGAACTCAACTGCTGGCTATTGCTGTGGTCAGTGTACGTGTGTGTGAACTCAACTGCTGGCTACTGCTGTGATCAGTGTATGTATGTGTGAACTCAACTGCTGGCTATTGCTGAGGTCAGTGTATGTATGTGTGAACTAAACTGTGGCTATTGCTGTGCTCAATGTATGTATGTGTGAACTCAACTGCTGGCTACTGCTGTGATCAGTGTATGTATGTGTGAAATCGACTGCTGGCTATTGCTGTGGTCAGTGTATGTATGTGTGAACTCAACTGCTGCCTATTACTGTGGTCAGTGTATGTATGTGTGAACTAAACTGCTGGCTATTGCTGTGGTCAGTGTATGTATGTGTGAACTCAACTGCTAGCTATTGCTGCGGTCAGTGTGTGTATGTGTGAACTCAACTGCTGGCTATTGCTGTGGTCAGTGTACGTATGTGTGAACTCAACTGCTGGCTACTGCTGTGATCAGTGTATGTATGTGTGAACTCAACTGCTGGCTATTGATGTGGTCAGTGTATGTATGTGTGAACTCAACTGTGGCTATTGCTGTGCTCAATGTATGTATGTGTGAACTCAACTGCTGGCTACTGCTGTGATCAGTGTATGTATGTGTGAACTCAACTGCTGGCTATTGCTGTGGTCAGTGTATGTATGCGTGAATTCAACTGCTGGCTATTGCTGTGGTCAGTTTATGTATGTGTGAACTCAACTGTGGCTATTGGTGTGCTCAATGTATGTATGTGTGAACTCAACTGCTGGCTATTGCTGTGCTCAATGTATGTATGTGTGAACTCAACTGCTGGCTACTGCTGTGATCAGTGTATGTATGTGTGAACTCAACTGCTGGCTATTGCTGTGGTCAGTGTATGTATGCATGAATTCAACTGCTGGCTATTGCTGTGGTCAGTTTATGGATGAGAGAATTCAACTACTGGCTATTGCTGTGGTCAGTGTATGTATGTGAGAACTCAACTGTTGGCTATTGCTGTGGTCAGTGTATATATGTGTGAACTCAACTGCTGGATATTGCTTTGGTCAGTCTATGTACGTGTGAACTCAGCTGCTGACTATTGCTGTTGTCAGTGTATGTATGTGTGAACTCAACTGCTGGCTATTGCTGTGGTTAGTGTATATATGTTTGAACTCAACTGCTGGATATTGCTGTGGTCAGTGTATGTATGTGAGAACTCAACTGCTGGCTATTGCTGTGGTCAGTGTATATATGTGTGAACTCAACTTCTGGCTATTGCTGTGGTCAGTGTATGTATGTGTGAACTCAACTGCTGGCTATTGCTGTGGTAAGGGTACGTATGTGAGAACTCAACTGCTGGCTATTGCTGTGGTCAGTGTATGTTTGTGAGAACTCATCTACTTGCTATTGCTTTGGTCAGTGTATGTATGTATGTATTTATGTGTGAACTGAACTGCTGGCTATTGCTGTGGTCAGTGTATGTATGTGAGAACTCAACTGCTGGCTAATGCTGTGCTCAATGTATGTATGTGTGAACTCAACTGCTGGCTACTGCTGTGATCAGTGTATGTATGTGTGAACTCAACTGCTGGCTATTGCTGTGGTCAGTGTATGTATGCATGAATTCAACTGCTGGCTATTGCTGTGGTCAGTTTATGGATGTGAGAATTCAACTACTGGCTATTGCTGTGGTCAGTGTATGTATGTGAGAACTCAACTGTTGGCTATTGCTGTGGTCAGTGTATATATGTGTGACCTCAACTGCTGGATATTGCTTTGGTCAGTCTATGTACGTGTGAACTCAGCTGCTGACTATTGCTGTTGTCAGTGTATGTATGTGTGAACTCAACTGCTGGCTATTGCTGTGGTTAGTGTATATATGTGTGAACTCAACTGCTGGATATTGCTGTGGTCAGTGTATGTATGTGAGAACTCAACTGCTGGCTATTGCTGTGGTCAGTGTATATATGTGTGAACTCAACTTCTGGCTATTGCTGTGTTCAGTGTATGTATGTGTGAACTCAACTGCTGGCTATTGCTGTGGTAAGGGTACGTATGTGAGAACTCAACTGCTGGCTATTGCTGTGGTCAGTGTATGTTTGTGAGAACTAATCTACTTGCTATTGCTTTGGTCAGTGTATGTATGTATGTATGTATGTATGTATTTATGTGTGAACTGAACTGCTGGCTATTGCTGTGGTCAGTGTATGTATGTGAGAACTCAACTGCTGGCTAATGCTGTGGTCAGTGTATGTATGTGAGAACTCAACTGCTGGCTATTGCAGTGGTCAGTGTATGAATGTGTTAACTCAACTGCTGGCTATTGCTGTAGTCAGTGTATGTATGTGAGAACTCAACTGCTGCCTATTGCTGTGGTCAGTGTATGTAAGCGAGAACTCAACTGCTGCCTATTGCTGTGGTCAGTGTATGTATGTGAGAACTCAACTGCAGGCTAATGCTGTGGTATGGGTGAACTCAACTGCTGGCTATTGCTGTGGTCAGTGTATGTATGTGAGAACTCAACTGCTGGCTATTGCTGTGGTCAGTGTATGTATGTGTGAACTCAACTGCTGGCTATTGCTGTTGTCAGTGTATGTATGTGTGAACTCATCTGCTGGCTATTGCTGTGGTCAGTGTATGTATATGAAAACTCAACTGCTGGCTACTGGTATGGTCAGTGTATGTATGTATGTGTGAACTCAACTGCAGGCTACTGTTGTGGTCAGTGTATGTATGTTAAACTCAACTGCTGGCTATTGCTGTGGTCAGTGTATGTATGTGTGAACTCAACTGCTGGCTATTGCTGTGTTCAGTGTATGTATGTGAGAACTCAACTGCTGGCTATTGCTGTGGTCAGTGTATGTATGTGTGAACTCAACTGCTGGCTATTGCTGTGGTCAGTGTATGAATGTGTTAACTCAACTGCTGGCTATTGCTGTAGTCAGTGTATGTATGTGAGAACTCAACTGCTGCCTATTGCTGTGGTCAGTGTATGTAAGCGAGAACTCAACTGCTGCCTATTGCTGTGGTCAGTGTATGTATGTGAGAACTCAACTGCAGGCTAATGCTGTGGTATGGGTGAACTCAACTGCTGGCTATTGCTGTGGTCAGTGTATGTATGTGAGAACTCAACTGCTGGCTATTGCAGTGGTCAGTGTATGTATGTGTGAACTCAACTGCTGGCTATTGCTCTGGTCAGTTTATGTACGTGATAATTCAACTGCTGGCTATGGCTGTGGTCAGTGTATTTATGTTAGAACTCATCTACTTTCTATTGCTTTGGTCAGTGTATGTATGTATGTGTGAACTGAACTGCTGGCTATTGCTGTGGTCAGTGTATGTATATGAAAACTCAACTGCTGGCTACTGCTATGGTCAGTATATCTATGTATGTGTGAAGTCAACTGCTGGCTACTGTTGTGGTCAGTGTATGTATGTTAGAACTCAACTGCTGGCTATTGCTGTGGTTAGTGGATGTACATATGTGTGAAAACAACTGCTGGCTACTGTTGTGTTCAGTGTATGTACGTGAGAACTCAACTGCTGCCTATTACTGTGGTCAGTGTATGTATGTGTGAACTCAACTGCTGGCTATTGCTGTGGTCAGTGTATGTATGTGTGAACTCAACTGCTAGCTATTGTTACAGTCAGTGTATGTATGTGTGAACTCAACTGCTGGCTATTGCTGTGGTCAGTGTACGTGTGTGTGAACTCAACTGCTGGCTACTGCTGTGATCAGTGTATGTATGTGTGAACTCAACTGCTGGCTATTGCTGAGGTCAGTGTATGTATGTGTGAACTAAACTGTGGCTATTGCTGTGCTCAATGTAGGTATGTGTGAACTCAACTGCTGGCTACTGCTGCGATCAGTGTATGTATGTGTGAACTCGACTGCTGGCTATTGCTGCGGTCAGTGTATGTATGTGTGAACTCAACTGCTGCCTATTACTGTGGTCAGTGTATGTATGTGTGAACTAAACTGCTGGCTATTGCTGTGGTCAGTGTATGTATGTGTGAACTCAACTGCTAGCTATTGCTGCGGTCAGTGTATGTATGTGTGAACTCAAC
>JAHLWY010000958.1:0-34548 GCA_020002185.1 Paraescarpia echinospica
ATGTGACAGTGGGTGCATTGTGGGGTTATGTTACAGTAGGCCTATAGGAGGGTGTATGTGACAGTGGGCCCATAGGAGGGGGTATGCGACAGTGTGTGCATTGTAGGGTGTATGTGACAATGGGTGCATAGTGGGGTTATGTTACAGTGGACCCATAGGACAGTGTATGTGACAGTGGGTGCATAGTAGGGTGTATGTGACAATGTGTGCATAGTGCGGTTATGTTACAGTAGGCCCATAGGAGGGTGTATGTGACAGTGGGCCCATAGGAGGGTGTATGCGACAGTGGGTGCATTGTAGGGTGTATGTGACAGTGGGTGCATAGTAGGGTGTATGTGACAGTGTGCCCATAGGTGGGTGTATGTGATAGTGGGTGCATAGAAGGGTGTATCTGACAGTGGGCCCATAGGAGGATATATGTGACAGTGTCCACAGAGGTGGGTGTATGTGACAGTGGGTGCATAATAGGGTGTATGTGACAGTGGGCCCATAGGAAGGTGTATGTGACAGTGGGTGCATAGTAGGGTAGATGTGACAGTGGGTGCATATGAGGGTTTATGTGACCGTGGGCCCATAGGACGGTGTATGTGACAGTGGGTGCACAGTAGGGTGTATGTGTCAATGGGTGCATAGTGGGGTTATGTTACAGTAGGTCCATAGGAGGGTGTATGTGACAGTGGGCCCATGGGAGTGTGTATGCGACAATGGATGCATTGTAGGGTGTATGTGACAATGGGTGCATAGTTCGGTTATGTTACAGTGGGCACATAGGACGGTGTATGTGACAGTGGGTGCATAGTAGGGTGTATGTGACAATGGGTGCATAGTGGGGTTATGTTACAGTAGGCCCATAGGAGAGTGTATGCGACAGTGGGCCCATAGGAGGGTGTATGCGACAGTGGGTGCTTTGTAGGGTGTATGTGACAATGGGTGCATAGTTGGGTTATGTTACAGTGGGCCCATAGGACGGTGTATGTGACAGTGTGTGCATAGTAGGGTGTATGTGACAATGGGTGCATAGTGGGGTTATGTTACAGTAGGCCCATAGGAGAGTGTATGTGACAGTGGTCCCATGGAGGGTGTATGCGACAGTGGGTGCATCGTAGGGTGTATGTGACAGTGGGTGCTTAGTAGGGTGTATGTGACAGTGGGCGCATAGGAGGGTGTATGTGACAGTGGGCGCATATGAGGGTGTTTGTGACAGTGGTGCTTAGGAGGGTGCATGTGACAGTGGGTGCATAGTAGGGTGTATGTGACAGTGGACCCATAGGAGGATGTATGTGACAGTTGGTGCATAGTAGGGAGTAAGTGACAATGGGTGCACAGTAGGTTTATGTTACAGTGGGCCCATAGGAGGGTGTATGTGACAGTGGGTGCATAGTAGGGTGTATGTGACAGTGGGTACGTAGGAGGGTGTATGTGACAGTGGGTGCATTGTAGGGTGTATGTGACAATGGGTGCATAGTTGGGTTATGTTGCAGTGGGCCAATAGGACGGTGTATGTGACAATGGGTGCATAGTAGGTTGTATGTGACAATGGGTACATAGTGGGGTTATGTTACAGTAGGCCCATAGGAGGGTGTATGTGACAGTGGGCCCTTAGGAGGATGTATGCGACAGTGGGTGCATTGTAGGGTGTATGTGACAGTGGGTGCATAGTAGGGTATTTGTGACAGTGGGTGCTTAGGAGGGTGTATGGGACAGTGAGTGCATAGTAGGCTGTATGTGACAGTGGGCCCATAGGTGGATGTATGTAACAGTGGGTGTATATTAGGGTGTATCTGACAGTGTCTGCATAGGAGGGTGTATGTGACAGTGGGTGCAAAGTAGGGTGTATGTGACAGTGGCCCCATAGGAGGGTGTATGTGACAGTGGGCCCATAGGAGGGTGTATGTGACAGTGGGTGCATAGTAGGGTATATGTGACAGTGGTTGCATATGAGTGTTTATGTGACAGTGGGCCCATAGGACCTGTGTATGTGACAGTGGTTGCACAGTAGGGTGTATGTGACAAAGGGTGCAAAGTAGGGTTATGTTACAGTGGGCCCATAGGACGGTGTATGTGACAGTGTGTGCATAGTAGGGTGTATGTGACAATGGGTGCATAGTAGGGTGTATGTGACAGTGGGTGCCTATGAGGGTGTATGTGACAGTGGGTGCATAGGAGGGTGTATGGGACAGTGGGTGCATAGTAGGGTGTATGTGACAGTGGGCGTGTAGGAGGGTGTATGTGACAGTGGGCCCATAGGAGGGTGTATGTGGCAGTTGGCCCATAGGAGTGTGTATGTGACATTGGGCCCATAGGAGGGTGTATGTGACAGTGGGTGTATAGTATGGTTTATGTGACAGGGGTCGCATAGGATGGTGTATGTAACAGTGGGCCCATAGGAGGGTGTATGTGACAGTGGGTGCATATTAGGGTGTATGTGACAGTGGTTGTATATCAGGGTGTATGTGACAGTGGGCGCATATAAGGGTGTTTGTGACAGTGGGTGCTTAGGAGGGTGTATGTGACAGTGTGAGTGCATAGTAGGCTGTATGTGACATTGGGCCCATAGGTGGATGTATGTAACAGTGGGTGCATATTAAGGTGTATCTGACAGTGTCTGCATAGGAGGGTGTATGTGACAGTGGGTGCAAAGTAGGTTGTATGTGACAGTAGCCCCATAGGAGGGTATATGTGACAGTGGGTGCATAATAGGGTGTATGTGACAGTGGGTGCATAGGAGGGTGTATGTGACAGTGGGTGTGTAGGAGGGTGTATGTGACAGTGGGCCCATAGGTGGATGTATGTGATGGTGGGTGCATAGGAGGGTGTATCTGACAGTGGGCCCATAGGAGGTTGTATGTGACAGTGTCCGCATAGGAGGGTGTGTGTGACAGTGGGTGCATAGTAGGGTGTATGTGACAGTGGGCCCATAGGAGGGTGTATGTGACAGTGGGTGCATAGTAGGGTATATGTGACAGTGGGTGCATATGAGCGTTTATGTGACAGTGGGCTCTTAGGACGGTGTATGTGACAGTGGGTGCATAGTAGGGTGTAAGTGACAATGGGTGCATAGTAGGTTTATGTTACAGTGGGCCCATACGAGGGTGTATGTGACAGTGGGCCCATAGGAGGGTGTATGCGACAGTGGGTGCATAGTAGGGTTATGTGACAATGGGTGCATAGTGGGGTTATGTTACAGTAGGCCCATAGGAGTGTGTATGTGACAGTGGGCCCATAGGAGGGTGTATGCGACAGTGGGCCCATAGGAGGGTGTATGCGACAGTGGGTGCATTGTAGGGTGTATGTGACAGTGGGTGCATAGTAGGGTGTATGTGACAGTGGGCCCATAGGTGGGTGTATGTGATAGTGGGTGCATAGAAGGGTGCATCTGACAGTGGGCCCATAGGAGGGTGTATGCGACAGTGGGTGCATTGTAGGGTGTATGTGACAGTGTCCGCATAGGAGGGTGTGTGTGACAGTGGGTGCATAGTAGGGTGTATGTGACAGTGGGCCCATAGGAGGGTGTATGTGACAGTGGGTGCATAGCAGGGTATATGTGACAGTGGGTGCATAATAGGGTGTATGTGAGTGTGGGCCAATAGGAGGGTGTATGTGACAGTGGGTGCATAGTAGGGTAGATGAGACAGTGGGTGCATATGAGGGTTTATGTGACCGTGGGCGCATAGGACGGTGTATGTGACAGTGGGTGCACAGTAGGGTGTATGTGTCAATGGGTGCATAGTGGGGTTATGTTACAGTAGGCCCATAGGAGGGTGTATGTGACAGTGGGCCCATAGGAGGGTGTATGCGACAGTGGGTGCATTGTAGGGTGTATGTGACAATGGGTGCATAGTTGGGTTATGTTACAGTGGGCCCATAGGACGGTGTATGTGAGAGTGGGTGCATAGTAGGGTGTATGTGACAATGGGTGCATAGTGGGGTTATGTTACAGTAGGCCCATAGGAGGGTGTATGTGACAGTGGGCCCATGGAGGGTGTATGCGACAGTGGGTGCATTGTAGGGTGTATGTGACAGTGGGTGCTTAGTAGGGTGTATGTGACAGTGGGGGCATAGGAGGGTGTATGTGACAGTGGGCGCATATGAGGGTGTTTGTGACAGTGGTGCTTAGGAGGGTGTATGTGACAGTGGGTGCATAGTATGTTGTATGTGACAGTGGACCCATAGGAGGGTGTATGTGACAGTGTCCGCATAGGAGGGTGTGAGTGACAGTGGGAGCATAGTAGGGTGTATGTGACAGTGGGCCCATAGGAGGGTGTATGTGACAGTTGGTGCATAGTAGGGAGTAAGTGACAATGGGTGCATAGTAGATTTATGTTACAGTGGGCCCATAGGAGGGTGTATGTGACAGTGGGCCCATAGGAGGGTGTATGTGAAAGTGGGTGCGTAGTAGGTTGTATGTGACATTGGGTGCATAGGAGGGTGTATCTGACAATGGGCCCATAGGAGGGTGTATGTGACAGTGTCCGCATAGGAGTGTGTGTGTGACAGTGGGTGCATAGTAGGGTGTATGTGACAGTGGGCCCATAGGAGGGTGTATGTGACAGTGGGTGCATAGTAGGGTGTATGTGACAGTGGGTACGTAGGAGGGTGTATGTGACAGTGGGTGCATTGTAGGGTGTATGTGACAATGGGTGCATAGTTGGATTATGTTACAGTGGGCCAATAGGACGGTGTATGTGACAGTGGGTGCATAGTAGGGTGTATGTGACAATGGGTGCATAGTGGGGTTATGTTACAGTAGGCCCATAGGAGGGTGTATGTGACAGTGGGCCCATAGGAGGGTGTATGCGACAGTGGGTGCATTGTAGGGTGTATGTGACAGTGGGTGCATAGTAGGGTATTTGTGACAGTGGGTGCCTAGGAGGGTGTATGGGACAGTGAGTGTATAGTAGGCTGTATGTGACAGTGGGCCCATAGGTGGATGTATGTAACAATGGGTGTATATTAGGGTGTATCTGACAGTGTCTGCATAGGAGGGTGTATGTGACAGTGGGTGCAAAGTAGGGTGTATGTGACAGTGGCCCCATAGGAGGGTGTATGTGACAGTGGGTGCATAGTAGGGTGTATGTGACAGTGGGTGCATAGTAGGGTGTATGTGACAGTGGGCCCATAGGAGGGTGTATGTGACAGTGGGTGCATAGTAGGGTATATGTGACAGTGGTTGCATATGAGTGTTTATGTGACAGTGGGCCCATAGGACCTGTGTATGTGACAGTGGGTGCACAATAGGGTGTATGTGACAAAGGGTGCCAAGTAGGGTTATGTTACAGTGGGCCCATAGGACGGTGTATGTGACAATGGGTGCATAGGAGGGTGTAAGTGACAGTGGGTGCATAGTAGGACAGTGGGTGCATAGGAGTGTGTATGTGACAGTGGGTGCGTAGGAGGGTGTATGTGACAGTGGGCGCATAGGAGGGTGTATGTAACAGTGGGTGCATTATAGGGTGTATGTGACAGTGTGCGCGTAGGAGGGTGTATGTGACAGTGTCTGCATAGGAGGGTGTATGTGACAGTGGGTGCATAGTAGGGTGTATGTGACAGTGGGCGGATAAGAGGGTGAATGTGACAGTGGGTGCATAAGAGGGTGTATGTGACAGTTGGCACGTAGGAGGGTGTATGTGACAGTGGGTGCATTATAGGGTGTATGTGACAGTGGGCGCGTAGGAGGGTGTATGTGACAGTGGGCCCATAGGAAGTGTATGTGACCGTGGGCCCATAGGAGGGTGAACGTAACAGTGGGTACACAGGAGGGTGTATCTGACAGTGGGCGCGTAGGAGGGTGTATGTGACAGTGGGCCCATAGGAGGGTGTACATCACAGTGGGTGCACAGGAGGGTGTATCTGACAGTGTCTGCATAGGAGGGTGTATGTGGCAGTGGGTGCATAGGAGGGTGTATGTGACAGAGGGTGCATAGTAGGGTGTATATGACAGTGGGCGCATAGGAGGGTGTATGTGACAGTGGGCGCATATGAGGGTGTTTGTGACAGTGGGTGCTTAGGAGGGTATATGGGACAGTGAGTGCATAGTAGGCTGGATGTGACAGTTGGCCCATAGGTGAATGTATGTAACAGTGGGTGTATATTAGGGTGTATCTGACAGTGTCTGCATAGGAGGGTGTATGTGACAGTGGGTGCAAAGTAGGGTGTATGTGACAGTGGCCCCATAGGAGGGTGTATGTGACAGTGGGTGCATAGTAGGGTGTATGTGACAGTGGGTGCATAGGAGGGTGTATGTGTCAGTGGGCGTGTAGGAGGGTGTATGTGACAGTAGGTAGATAGGAGGGTGTATGTGACAGTTGGCCCATAGGAGGGTGTATGTGACAGTGGGCCCATAGGAGGGTGTATGTGACAGTGGTTTCATAGTAGGGTGTATGTGAAAGTTTGTGTATATTAGGGTGTATGTGACACTGGGACCATAGTGGGTGTATGCGACAGTGGGTGCATTGTAGGGTGTATGTGACAGTGGGTTCTTAGTAGGGTGTATGTGACAGTGGGGGCATAGGAGGGTGTATGTGACAGTGGGCGCATATGAGGGTGTTTGTGACAGTGGTGCTTAGGAGGGTGTATGTGACAGTGGGTGCATAGTATGTTGTATGTGACAGTGGACCCATAGGAGGGTGTATGTGACAGTGTCCGCATAGGAGGGTGTGAGTGACAGTGGGTGCATAGTAGGGTGTATGTGACAGTGGGCCCATAGGAGGGTGTATGTGACAGTTGGTGCATAGTAGGGAGTAAGTGACAATGGGTGCATAGTAGATTTATGTTACAGTGGGCCCATAGGAGGGTGTATGTGACAGTGGGCCCATAGGAGGGTGTATGTGACAGTGGGTGCGTAGTAGGTTGTATGTGACATTGGGTGCATAGGAGGGTGTATCTGACAATGGGCCCTTAGGAGGGTGTATGTGACAGTGTCCGCATAGGAGTGTGTGTGTGACAGTGGGTGCATAGTAGGGTGTATGTGACAGTGGGCCCATAGGAGGGTGTATGTGACAATGGGTGCATAGTAGGGTGTATGTGACAGTGGGTGCATAGTAGGGTGTATGTGACAGTGGGTGCATAGGAGGGTGTATGTGTCAGTGGGCGTGTAGGAGGGTGTATGTGACAGTAGGTAGATAGGAGGGTGTATGTGACAGTTGGCCCATAGGAGGGTGTATGTGACAGTGGGCCCATAGGAGGGTGTATGTGACAGTGGATTCATAGTAGGGTGTATGTGAGTTTGTGTATATTAGGGTGTATGTGACACTGGGACCATAGGTGTATGTGACAGTGGGTCCATAGGAGGGTGTATGTGATAGTGGGCCCATAGGAGGGTGTATGTGACAGTGGGCCCACAGGAGTGTGTATGTGACAGTGGGTGCATAGTATGGTGTATGTGACAGTGGGCGCATAGGAGGGTGTATGTAACAGTGGGCCCATAGGAGGGTGTATGTGACAGTGGGTGCATAGTGGGGTATATGTGACAGTGGGCCCATAGGTGGGTGTATGTGATAGTGGGTGCATAGGAGGGTGTATCTGACAGTGGGCCCATAGGAGGGTGTATGTGACAGTGGGCCCATAGCAGGGTGTATGTGACAGTGGGTTCATAGTAGGGTGTATCTGACAGTTTGTGCATAGTAGGGTGTATGTGAGAGTGAGCCCATAGGAAGATGTATGTGACAGTGGGCCCATAGGAGGGTATATGTGACTGTGGGCCCATAGGAGGGTGTATGTGACAGTGGGCCCATAGGAGGGTGTATGTGACAGTGGGCCCATAGGAGGGTGTATGTGACAGTGGGCCCATAGGAGGGTGTATGTGACAGTGGGCCCAAGGAGGGTGTATGTGACAGTGGGTGCATAGTATGGTATATGTTACAGTGGGTGCATAGTAGGGTGTATGTGACAGTGGGTGCATATGAGGGTGTATATGACAGTTGGTGCATAGTAGAGTGTAGGTGACAGTGGGCGCGTAGGAGGGTGTATGTGATAGTGGGTGCATTATAGGGTGTATGTGACAATGGGTGCATAGTAGGGTGTATGTGACAGTGGGCCTATAGGAGGGTTTGTGTGACAGTGGGCCCATAGGAAGTGTATATGTCAGTTGGCCCATAGGAGAGTACATGTGACAGTGGGTGCATAGTAGGATGTATGTGAGAGTGGGCCCATAGGAGGGTATATGTGACAGTGGGTCCATAGGAGGGTGTATGTAACAGTGGGTAGATAGGAGGGTGTACGTGACAGTTGGCCCTTAGGAGAGTGTACGTGACAGTGGGTGCATAGGAGGGTGTATCTGACAGTGGGCGCGTAGGAGGGTGTATGTGACAGTGTCTGCATAGGAGGGTGTATGTAATAGTGGGTGCATAGTAGGGTGTATATGACAGTGGGTGCATAGGAGGGTGTATGTGACAGTGGGTGCATAGGAGGGTGTAAGTGACAATGGGTGCATAGTAGGTTTATGTTACAGTGGGCCCATAGGAAGGTGTATGTGACAGTGGGTGCATAGTATGGTTTAAGTGACAATGGGTGCATAGTAGGGTTATGTTACAGTGTGCGCATAGGAGGGTGTATGTAACAATGGGCCCATAGGAGGGTGTACGTCACAGTGGGTGCACAGGAGGGTGTATCTGACAGTGTCTGCATAGGAGGGTGTATGTGACAGTGGGTGCATAGTAGGGTGTATGTGACAGTGGGCCCATAGGAGGGTGTATGTGGCAGTGGGTGCATAGGAGGGTGTATGTGACAGAGGGTGCATAGTAGGGTGTATATGACAGTGGGTGCATAGGAGGGTGTATGTGACAGTGGGCGCATATGAGGGTGTTTGTGACAGTGGGTGCTTAGGAGGGTGTATTTGACAGTGGGTGCATAGTAGGGTGTATGTGACAGTAGGCCCATAGGTGGCTGTATGTGATAGTGGGTGCATAGGAGGGTGTATCTGACAGTGGACCCATAGGAAGTTGTATGTGACAGTGTCCACAGAGGTGGGTGTATGTGCCAGTGGGTGCATAATAGGGTGTATGTGACAGTGGGCCCATAGGATGGTGTATATGACAGTTGGTGCATAGTAGGTTATATGTGACAGTGGGTGCATATGAGGGTTTATGTGACAGTGGGCTCATAGGACGGTGTATGTGACAGTGGGTGCATAGTAGGGTGTAAGTGACAATGGGTGCATAGTAGGTTTAAGTTACAGTGGGCCCATAGGAGGGTGTATGTGACAGTGGGCCCATAGGAGGGTGTATGCGACAGTGGGTGCATAGTAGGGTGTATGTGACAGTGGGCCCATAGGAAGGTGTATGTGACAGTGGGTGCATAGTATGGTTTAAGAAACAATGGGTGCATAGTAGGGTTATGTTACAGTGTGCGCATAGGAGGGTGTATGTAACAGTGGGCACATAGGAGGGTGTATGTCACAGTGGGTGCATTATAGGGTGTATGTGACAATGGGTGCATAGTAGGGTGTATATGACAGTAGGCCCATAGGAGGGTGTGTGTGACGGGGGGTGCATAGTAGGGTGTATGTGACAGTGGGCCCATAGGAGGGTGTATGTGACAGTGGGCGTGTAGGAGGGTGTATGTGACAGTGGGCGCATAGGAGGGTGTATGTGACAGTGGGCGCATATGAGGGTGTTTGTGACAGTGGGTGCTTAGGAGGGTGTATGTGACAGTGGGTGCATAGTAGGGTGTATGTGACAGTGGGCCCATAGGTGGCTGTTTGTGATAGTGGGTGCATAGGAGGGTGTATCTGACAGTGGACCCATAGGAAGTTGAATGTGACAGTGTCCACAGAGGTGGGTGTATGTGCCAGTGGGTGCATAATAGGGTGTATGTGATAGTGGGCCCATAGGAGGGTGTATATGACAGTGGGTGCATAGTAGGTTATATGTGACAGTGGGTGCATGTGAGGGTTTATGTGACAGTGGGCTCATAGGACTGTGTATGTGACAGTGGGTGCATAGTAGGGTGTAAGTGACAATGGGTGCATAGTAGGTTTATGTTACAGTGGGCCCATAGGAGGGTGTATGTGACAGTGGACCCATAGGAGAGTGTGTGCGACAGTGGGTGCATAGTAGGGTGTATGTGACAGAGGGCCCATAGGAAGGTGTATGTGACAGTGGGTGCATAGTATGGTTTAAGTGACAATGGGTGCATAGTAGGGTTATGTTACAGTGTGCGCATAGGAGGGTGTATGTAACAGTGGGCCCATAGGAGGGTGTACGTCACAGTGTGTGCACAGGAGGGTGTATCTGACAGTGTCTGCATAGGAGGGTGTATGTGACAGTGGGTGCATAGTAGGGTATATGTGACAGTGGGCCCATAGGAGGGTGTATGTGGCAGTGGGTGCATAGGAGGGTGTATGTGACAGAGGGTGCATAGTAGGGTGTATATGACAGTGGGCGCATAGGAGGGTGTATGTGACAGTGGGCGCATATGAGGGTGTTGTGACAGTGGGTGCTTAGGAGGGTGTATTTGACAGTGGGTGCATAGTAGGGTGTATGTGACAGTGGACCCATAGGTGGCTGTATGTGATAGTGGGTGCATACGAGGGTGTATCTGACAGTGGACCCATAGGAAGTTGTATGTGACAGTGTCCACAGAGGTGGGTGTATGTGCCAGTGGGTGCATAATAGGGTGTATGTGACAGTGGGCCCATAGGATGGTGTATGTTACAGTGGGTGCATAGTAGGGTGTATGTGACAATGGGTGCATAGTGGAGTTATGTTACAGTGGGCCCATAGGACGGTGTATGTGACAGTGGGTGCATAGCAGGGTGTATGTGACAATGGGTGCATAGTGGGGTTATGTTAGAGTAGGCCCATAGGAGGGTGTATGTGACAGTGGGTCCATAGGAGGGTGTATGCGACAGTGGGTGCATTGTATGATGTATGTGACAATGGGTGCATAGTGGGGTTATGTTAAAGTAGACCCATAGGAGGGTGTATGTCACAGTGGGCACGTAGGAGGGTGTATGTCACAGTGGATGCATTATAGGGTGTATGTGACAATGGGTGCATAGTAGGGTGTATATGACAGTAGGCCCATAGGAGGGTGTGTGTGACGGGGGGTGCATAGTAGGGTGTATGTGACAGTGGACCCATAGGAGGGTGTATGTGACAGTGGGCGCGTAGGAGGGTGTATGTGACAGTGGGCGCATAGGAGGGTGTATGTGACAGTGGGCGCATATGAGGGTGTTTGTGAAAGTGGGTGCTTAGGAGGGTGTATGTGACAGTGGGTGCATAGTAGGGTGTATATGACAGTAGGCCCATAGGAGGGTGTGTGTGACGGGGGGTGCATAGTAGGGTGTATGTGACAGTGGACCCATAGGAGGGTGTATGTGACAGTGGGCGCGTAGGAGGGTGTATGTGACAGTGGGCGCATAGGAGGGTGTATGTGACAGTGGGCGCATATGAGGGTGTTTGTGAAAGTGGGTGCTTAGGAGGGTGTATGTGATAGTGGGTGCATAGGAGGGTGTATCTGACAGGGGGCCCATAGGAGGGTGTATCTGACAGTGTCCGCATAGGAGTGTGTGTGTGACAGTGAGTGCATAGTAGGGTGTATGTGACAGTGGGCCCATAGGTGGGTGTATGTGACAGTGGGTGCATAGTAGGGTATATGTGACAGTGGGTGAATATGAGGGTTTATGTTACAGTGGGCTCATAGGACGGTGTATGTGACAGTGGGTGCATAGTAGGGTGTAAGTGACAATGGGTGCATAGTAGGTTTATGTTACAGTGGGCCCATATGAGCGTGTATGTGACAGTGGGCCCATAGGAGGGTGTATGTGACAGAGGGCCCATAGGAAGGTGTATGTGACAGTGGGTGCATAGTATGGTGTAAGTGACAATGGGTGCATAGTAGGGTTATGTTACAGTGGGCGCATAGGAGGGTGTATGTAACAGTGGGCCCATAGGAGGGTGTATGTGACAGTGGGTGCATAGTAGGGTGTATGTGACAGTGGGTGCATATCAGGGTGTATGTGACAGTGGGTGCATAGGAGTGTGTATGTGACAGTGGGTGCATAGTAGGGTGTATGTGACATTGGGTGCATAGGAGGGTGTATGTGACAGTGGGCGCTTAGGAGGGTGTATGTGACAGTGGGCACGTAGGAGGGTGTATGTGACAGTGGGTGCATAGTAGGGTGTATGTTACAGTGGGCGCATATGAGGGTGTTTGTAACAGTGGGTGCTTAGGAGGGTGTATGTGACAGTTGGCCCTTAGGAGGGTGTATGTGACAGTGGGTAGATAGGAGGGTGTATCTGACAGTGGGCGCGTAGGAGAGTGTATGTGACAGTGTCCACATAGGCGGGTGTATCTCACAGTGTCTGCATACGAGGGTGTATGTGACAGTGGGTGCATAGTAGGGTGTATCTGACAGTGGGCCTATAGGAAAGTGTATGTGACAGTGGGTGCATAGTAGGGTGTATGTGACATTGGGTGTATAGGAGGGTGTATGTGACAGTGGGCGCTTAGGAGGGTGTATGTGACAGTGGGCACGTAGGAGTGTGTATGTGACAGTGGGTGTGTAGGAGGGTGTATTTGACAGTGGGCCCATAGGAGGGTGTATGTGACAGTGGGTAGATAGGAGGGTGTATCTGACAGTGGGCGCGTAGGAGAGTGTATGTGACAGTGTCCGCATAGGCGGGTGTATCTGACAGTGTCTGCATACGAGGATGTATGTGACAGTGGTTGCATAGTAGGGTGTATCTGACAGTTGGCCCATAGGAGGGTGTATGTGACAGTGGGCGCATAGGAGGGTGTATCTCACAGTGGGTGCATAGTAGGGTGTATGTGACAGTGAGCCCATATGAGGGTGTATGTGACAGTGGGTGCATAGTAGGGTGTATATGACAGTGGGTGCATAGTAGGTTATATGTGACAGTGGGTGCATATGAGGGTTTGTGTGACAGTGGGCTCATAGGACGGTGTATGTGACAGTGGGTGCATAGTAGGGTGTAAGTGACAATGGGTGCATAGTAGGTTTATGTTACAGTGGGCCCATAGGAGGGTGTATGTGACAGTGGGCCCATAGGAGGGTGTATGCGACAGTGGGTGCATAGTAGGGTTATGTTACAGTGGGCGTATAGGAGGGTGTATGTAACAGTGGGCCCATAGGAGGGTGTATGTGACAGTGGGTGCATAGTAGGGTGTATGTGACAGTGGGTGCATAGGAGTGTGTATGTGACAGTGTCCGCATAGGCGGGTGTATCTGACAGTGTCTGCATACGAGGGTGTATGTGACAGTGGGTGCATAGTAGGGTGTATCTGACAGTTGGCCTATAGGAGTGTGTATGTGACAGTGGGTGCATAGTAGGGATTATGTGACATTGGGTGCATAGGAGGGTATATGTGACAGTGGGCGCTTAGGAGGGTGTACGTGACAGTGGGCACGTAGGAGGGTGTATGTGACAGTGGGCATGTAGGAGGGTGTATTTGACAGTGGGCCCATAGGAGGGTGTACGTGACAGTGGGTAGATCGGAGGGTGTATGTGACAGTTGGCCCATAGGAGGGTGTATGTGACAGTGGGCGCATAGGAGGGTGTATCTCAAAGTGGGTGCATAGTAGGGTGTATGTGACAGTGGGCCCATATGAGGGTGTATGTGACAGTGGGTGCATAGTAGGGTGTATGTGACACTGGGTGCTTAGGAGGGTGTATGTGACAGTGAGTGCATAGTAGGCTGTATGTGACAGTGGGCCCTTAGGTGGATGTATGTAACAGTGGGTGCATATTAGGGTGTATCTGACAGTGTCTGCATAGGAGGGTGTATGTGACAGTGGGTGCATAGTAGGGTGTATGTGACAGTGGGTGCGTAGGAGTGTGTATGTGACAGTGGGTGTATTGTAGGTTGTATGTGACAGTTGGCACGTAGGAGGGTGTGTGTGACAGAGGGTAGATAGGAGGGTGTATCTGACAGTGGGCACGTAGGAGAGTGTATGTGACAGTGTCCGCATAGGCGGGTGTATCTGACAGTGTCTGCATACGAGGGTGTATGTGACAGTGGGTGCATAGTAGGGTGTATCTGACAGTTGGCCTATAGGAGTGTGTATGTGACAGTGGGTGCATAGTAGGGATTATGTGACATTGGGTGCATAGGAGGGTATATGTGACAGTGGGCGCTTAGGAGGGTGTACGTGACAGTGGGCACGTAGGAGGGTGTATGTGACAGTGGGCATGTAGGAGGGTGTATTTGACAGTGGGCCCATAGGAGGGTGTACGTGACAGTGGGTAGATCGGAGGGTGTATGTGACAGTTGGCCCATAGGAGGGTGTATGTGACAGTGGGCGCATAGGAGGGTGTATCTCAAAGTGGGTGCATAGTAGGGTGTATGTGACAGTGGGCCCATATGAGGGTGTATGTGACAGTGGGTGCATAGTAGGGTGTATGTGACACTGGGTGCTTAGGAGGGTGTATGTGACAGTGAGTGCATAGTAGGCTGTATGTGACAGTGGGCCCTTAGGTGGATGTATGTAACAGTGGGTGCATATTAGGGTGTATCTGACAGTGTCTGCATAGGAGGGTGTATGTGACAGTGGGTGCATAGTAGGGTGTATGTGACAGTGGGTGCATAGGAGGATGTATGTGACAGTGGGCGTGTAGGAGGGTGTATGTGACAGTGGGCCCATAATAGGATGTATGTGACAGTAGGTAGATAGGAGGGTGTATGTGACAGTTGGCCCATAGGAGGGTGTATATGACAGTGGGTGCATTGTAGGGTAGATGTGACAGTGGGTGAATATGAGGGTTTATATGACCGTGGGCCCATAGGACGGTGTATGTGACAGTGGGTGCATAGTAGGGTGTATGTGACAATGGGTGCATAGTGGAGTTATGTTACAGTGCGCCCATAGGTCGGTGTATGTGACAGTGGGTGCATAGTAGGGTGTATGTGACAATGGGTGCATAGTGGGGTTATGTTACACTAGGCCCATAGGAGGGTGTATGTGACAGTGGGCCCATAGGACGGCATATGCGACAGTGGGTGCATTGTAGGGTGTATGTGACAATGGGTGCATAGTGGGGTTATGTTACAGAAGGACCATACGAGGGTGTATGTGACAGTAACAAGATTTAACAAGATTTAACAAGATTGCCACCCAGAGAATTAACTCTAGGTGGCAGGTGGACAAGGAAGCCCTTTGGCTTATCGAGAGTCCGACCCTTTTATCTATGTGTATCCCGCCCGCTTGAGGTATGTGTCGATTTTATTTTTAAACATATTCACGCTACTAGCACCCACACAATCAGCAGGTAATCTGTTCCATTCATTTACAGTCCTTTGTGAAAATGAAAACTTTCTTATATCCAATCTACTCTGCTCCTTTGCCAATGTAAGTTCATGTCCTCTGGTCCTTCTATCTTTCTTAACTGAGAAAAAAATATTTCTATCAATATTTTCATAACCCTTCAATATTTTAAACACTTCTATCTGATCTCCTCTCAATCTCCTGGTCTCTAGTGTTGTTAAACCGCATTTTTTAGGCGTATTTCGTAACTAAGATCCCTCAGTTTTGGTATCATTTTAGTTGCTCTCCTCTGCACTCTTTCTAGCATATCTATGTCCTTCCTGCGATATGGCCTCCACGCTTGAATACAATATTCTAAATGAGGCCTAACTATTGTTTTGTACAGCGGTATTATTAGCTCTTTTTCCTTATACGTTATGTTTCGCCTAATTAATCCAAGGATTTGATTTCCCTTTGAAGCTGCAATTCCGCACTGCTCTGAAACCTTCATATCAGCACTAATGGTTAACCCTAAGTCTTTTTCTTTTACAGTAGTACTTAGTACAGTAGGGGGTACTGTGTAATTGTATATTCTTCTTCTTCGTTCCCATGTCCTGTGTGGAGGCATTTACATTTCCCAAAATTGAACAGCATTTGCCACTTTTCAGACCATTTGATCAACCTGTCAAGATCATCTTGTAAATGCTGTCTATCTCCATCACTTTTAATCCTTCTAAACACTTTTGTATCATCCGCAAATTTCAACACCTTGCTTGTTATTTCATCATCCAAATCGTTGATATAAATTAAGAATAATATAGGACCTAGGAGGGTGTATGTGACAGTGGGTGCATTGTAGGGTGTATGTGACAATGGGTGCATAGTGGGGTTATGTTACAGTGGGCCCATAGGACGGTGTATGTGGCAGTGGGTGCATAGTAGGATGTATGTGCCAATGGGTGCATAGAGGGGTTATGTTACAGTAGGCCCATACAAGGGTGTATGTGACAGTGGGCCTATAGGAGGGTGTATGCGACAGATGGAGCATTGAAGGGTGTATGTGACAGCGGGTGCATAGTAGGGTGTATGTGACAGTGGGCGCATAGGAGGGTGTATGTGACAGTGGGTGCATATGAGGGTGTTTGTGACAGTGGGTGCTTAGGAGGGTGTATGTGACAGTGGGTGCATAGTAGGTTGTATGTGAAAGTGGGCCCATAGGAAGGTGTATGTGACAGTGGGTGCATAGTATGGTGTAAGTGACAATGGGTGCATAGTATGGTGTATGTGACAGTGGGTGCATAGTAGGGTGTATGTGACAGTGGGTGCATATGAGGGTGTATGTGACAGTGGGTGCATATGAGGGTGTTTGTGACAGTGGGTGCTTAGGAGGGTGTATGTGACAGTGGGTGCATAGTAGGTTGTATGTGAAAGTGGGCCCATAGGAAGGTGTATGTGACAGTGGGTGCATAGTATGGTGTAAGTGACAATGGGTGCATAGTATGGTGTATGTGACAGTGGGTGCATAGTAGGGTGTATGTGACAGTGGGTGCATATGAGGGTGTATGTTGCAGTGGGTGCATAGGAGGTTGTATGTGACAGTGGGTGCATAGTAGGTTGTATGTGACAGTGGGCACGTAGGAGGGTGTATGTGACATTGGGTAGATAGGAGGGTGTATCTGACAGTGGGCCTATAGGAGGGTGTATGTGACAGTGGGTGCGTAGTAGGGTGTATGTGACATTGGGTGCATAGGAGGGTGTATGTGACAGTGGGCGCTTAGGAGGGTGTATGTGACAGTGGGCACGTAGGAGTGTGTATGTGACAGTGGGCGTGTAGGAGGGTGTATTTGACAGTGGGCCCATAGGAGGGTGTATGTGACAGTGGGCGCATAGGAGGGTGTATGTCATAGTGGGTGCATAGTAGGGTGTATGTAACAGTGGGCCCATATGAGGGTGTATGTGACAGTGGGTGAATAGTAGGGTGTATGTGACAGTGGGTGCGTAGGAGGGTGTATGTGACAGTGGGCGCATATGAGGGTGTTTGTGACAGTGGGTGCTTAGGAGGGTGTATGTGACAGTGAGTGCATAGTAGGCTGTATGTGACAGTGGGCCCATAGGTGGATGTATGTAACAGTGGGTGTATATTAGGGTGTATCTGACAGTGTCTGCATAGGAGGGTGTACGTGACAGTGGGTAGATCGGAGGGTGTATGTGACAGTTGGCCCATAAGAGGGTGTATGTGATAGTAGGCCCATATGAGGGTGTATGTGACAGTGGGTGCATAGTAGGGTGTATGTGACACTGGGTGCATAGGAGGGTGTATGTGACAGTGAGTGCATAGTAGGCTGTATGTGACAGTGGGCCCTTAGGTGGATGTATGTAACAGTGGGTGCATATTAGGGTGTATCTGACAGTGTCTGCATAGGAGGGTGTATGTGACAGTGGGTGCATAGTAGGGTGTATGTGACAGTGGGTGCATAGGAGGGTGTATGTGACAGTGGGAGTGTAGGAGGGTGTATGTGACAGTGGGCCCATAACAGGTTGTATGTGACAGTAGGTAGATAGGAGGGTGTATGTGACAGTTGGCCCATAGGAGGGTGTATATGACAGTGGGTGCATTGTAGGGTAGATGTGACAGTGGGTGAATATGAGGGTTTATATGACCGTGGGCCCATAGGACGGTGTATGTGACAGTGGGTGCATAGTAGGGTGTATGTGACAATGGGTGCATAGTGGAGTTATGTTACAGTGCGCCCATAGGTCGGTGTATGTGACAGTGGGTGCATAGTAGGGTGTATGTGACAATGGGTGCATAGTGGGGTTATGTTACACTAGGCCCATAGGAGGGTGTATGTGACAGTGGGCCCATAGGACGGCGTATGCGACAGTGGGTGCATTGTAGGGTGTATGTGACAATGGGTTCATAGTGGGGTTATGTTACAGAAGGACCATACGAGGGTGTATGTGACAGTAACAAGATTTAACAAGATTGCCACCCAGAGAATTAACTCTAGGTGGCAGGTGGACAAGGAAGCCCTTTGGCTTATCGAGAGTCCGACCCTTTTATCTATGTGTATCCCGCCCGTCTGAGGTATGTGTCGATTTTATTTTTAAACATATACACGCTACTAGCACCCACACAATCAGCAGGTAATCTGTTCCATTCATTTACAGTCCTTTGTGAAAATGAAAACTTTCTTATATCCAATCTACTCTGCTCCTTTGCCAATGTAAGTTCATGTCCTCTAGTCCTTCTATCTTTCTTAACTGAGAAAAAAATATTTCTATCAATATTTTCATAACCCTTCAATATTTTAAACACTTCTATCTGATCTCCTCTCAATCTCCTGGTCTCTAGTGTTGTTAATCCGCATTTGTTTAGGCGTATTTCGTAACTAAGATCCCTCAGTTTTTGTACCATTTTAGTTGCTCTCCTCTGCATTCTTTCTAGCATATCTATGTCCTTCCTGCGATATGGCCTCCACGCTTGAATACAATATTCTAAATGAGGCCTAACTATTGTTTTGTACAGCGGTATTATTAGCTCTTTTTTCCTTATACGTTATGTTTCGCCTAATTAATTCAAGGATTTGATTTCCCTTTAAAGCTGCAATTCCGCACTGCTCTGAAACCTTCATATCAGCACTAATGGTTAACCCCAAGTCCTTTTCTTTTACAGTAGTACTTAGTACAGTACCCCCCATAGTATATTCTACCTCTTCGTTCCCATGTCCTGTGTGGAGGCATTTACATTTCCCAAAATTGAACAGCATTTGCCACTTTTCAGACCATTTGATCAACCTGTCGAGATCATCTTGTAAATGCTGTCTATCTCCATCACTTTTAATCCTTCTAAACACTTTTGTATCATCCGCAAATTTCAACACCTTGCTTGTTATTTCATCATCCAAATCGTTGATATATATTAAGAATAATATAGGACCTAGGAGGGTGTATGTGACAGTGGGTGCATTGTAGGGTGTATGTGACAATGGGTGCATAGTGGGGTTATGTTACAATGGGCCCATAGGACGGTGTATGTGGCAGTGGGTGCATAGTAGGATGTATGTGACAATGGGTGCATAGAGGGGTTATGTTACAGTAGGCCCATACAAGGGTGTATGTGACAGTGGGCCTATAGGAGGGTGTATGCGACAGATGGAGCATTGTAGGGTGTATGTGACAGCGGGTGCATAGTAGGGTGTATGTGACAGTGGGTGCATAGTAGGGTGTATGTGACAGTGGGCCCACAGGTGGGTGTATGTGATAGTGGATGCATAGGAGGGTGTATCTGACAGTGGGCCCATAGGAGGGTGTATGTGACAGTGTCCACATAGGAGGGTGTGTGTGACAGTGGGTGCATAGTAGGGTGTATGTGACAGTGCGCCCATAGGAGGGTGTATGTGACAGTGGGTGCATAGTAGGGTGTAAGTGACAATGGGTGCATAGTAGGTTTATGTTAGAGTGGGCCCATAGGAGGGTGTATGTGACAGTGCCCGCATAGGCGGGTGTATCTGACAGTGTCTGCAAAAGAGGGTGTATGTAACAGTGGGTACATAGTAGGGTGTATCTGACAGTGGGCCTATAGGAGGGTGTATGTGACAGTGGGTGCGTAGTAGGGTGTATGTGACATTGGGTGCATAGGAGGGTGTATGTGACAGTGGGCGCTTAGGAGGGTGTATGTGACAGTGGGCACGTAGGAGTGTGTATGTGACAGTGGGCGTGTAGGAGGGTGTATTTGACAGTGGGCCCATAGGAGGGTGTATGTGACAGTGGGCGCATAGGAGGGTGTATGTCATAGTGGGTGCATAGTAGGGTGTATGTGACAGTGGGCCCATATGAGGGTGTATGTGACAGTGGGTGAATAGTAGGGTGTATGTGACAGTGGGTGCGTAGGAGGGTGTATGTGACAGTGGGCGCATATGAGGGTGTTTGTGACAGTGGGTGCTTAGGAGGGTGTATGTGACATTGAGTGCATAGTAGGCTGTATGTGACAGTGGGCCCATAGGTGGATGTATGTAACAGTGGGTGTATATTAGGGTGTATCTGACAGTGTCTGCATAGGAGGGTGTACGTGACAGTGGGTAGATCGGAGGGTGTATGTGACAGTTGGCCCATAAGAGGGTGTATGTGATAGTAGGCCCATAGGAGGGTGTATGTGTCAGTGGGCCCATAGGAGTGTGTATGTGACAATGGGTGCATAGTAGGGTGTATCTGACAGTGGGCCTGTAGGAGGGTGTATGTGACAGTGGGTGCATAGTAGGGTGTATGTGACAATGGGTGCATAGTGGGGTTATGTTACAGTGGGCCCATAGGACGGTGTATGTGACAGTGGGTGCATAGTAGGGTGTATGTGACAATGGTTGCATAGGAGGGTGTATGTGAAAGTGGGCGCATAGGAGGGTGTATCTCATAGTGGGTGCATAGTAGGGTGTATGTGACAGTGGGCCCATATGAGGGTGTATGTGACAGTGGTTGCATAGTAGGGTGTATGTGACAGTGGGTGCGTAGGAGGGTGTATGTGACAGTGGGCGCATAGGAGGGTGTTTGTGACAGTGGGTGCTTAGGAGGGTGTATGTGACAGTGAGTGCATAGTAGGCTGTATGTGACAGTGGGCCCATAGGTGGATGTATGTAACAGTGGGTGCATAGTAGGGTGTATGTGACAGTTGGTGCATAGGAGGGTGTATGTGACAGTGGGTACAAAGTAGGGTGTATGTGACAGTAGCCCCATAGGAGGGTATATGTGACAGTGGGTGCATAGTAGGGTGTATGTGACAGTTGGTGCATAGGAGGGTGTATGTAACAGTGGGCGTGTAGGAGGGTGTATGTGACAGTGGGCCCATAGGTGGGAGTATGTGATAGTGGGTGCATAGGAGGGTGTATCTGACAGTGGGCCCATAGGAGGGTGTATCTCATAGTGGGTGCATAGTAGGGTGTATGTGAGTGTGGGCCCATATGAGGGTGTATGTGACAGTAGTTGCATAGTAGGGTGTATGTGACAGTGGGTGCGTAGGAGGGTGTATGTGACAGTGGTAGCAAAGTAGGGTGTATGTGACAGTAGCCCCATAGGAGGGTATATGTGATAGTGGGTGCATAGTAGGGTGTATGTGACAGTTGGTGCATAGGAGGGTGTATGTGACAGTGGGCGTGTAGGAGGGTGTATGTGACAGTGGGCCCATAGGAGGGAGTATGTGATAGTGGGTGCATAGGAGGGTGTATCTGACAGTGGGCCCATAGGAGGGTGTATGTGACAGTGTCCGCATAGGAGAGTGTGTGTGACAGTGGGTGCATAGTACGGTGTATGTGACAGTGGGCCCATAGGAGGGTGTATGTGACAGTGGGTGCATAGTAGGGTATATGTGACAGTGGGTGCATATGAGGGTTTATGTGACAGTGGGCTGATAGGATGGTGTATGTGACAGTAGGTGCATAGTAGGGTGTAAGTGACAATGGGTGCATACTAGGTTTATGTTAAAGTGGGCCCATAGGAGGGTGTATGTGACAGTGGGCCCATAGGAGGGTGTATGCGACAGTGGGTGCATAGTAGGGTGTATGTGACAATGGGCCCATGGGAAGGTGTATATGACAATGGGTGCATAGTAGGGTTATGTTACAATGGGCGCATAGGAGCGTGTATGTAACAGTGGGCCCATAGATAGGGTGTATGTGACAGTGGGTGCATATTAGGGTGTATGTGACAGTGGGTGCATATGAGGGTGTATGTGACAGTGGGTGCATAGGAGGGTGTATGTGACAGTGGGTGCATAGTAGGTTGTATGTGACAGTGGGCACGTAGGAGGGTGTATGTGACAGTGGGTAGATAGGAGGGTGTATCTGACAGTTGGCCCATAGAGGGTGTATGTGATAGTGGGCCCATAGGAGGGTGTATGTGACAGTGGGCACATAGGAGTGTGTATGTGACAGTGGGTGCATAGTAGGGTGTACGTGACAGTGGGTAGATCGGAGGGTGTATGTGACAGTTGGCCCATAGGAGGGTGTATGTGATAGTGGGCCCATAGGAGGGTGTATGTGTCAGTGGGCCCATAGGAGTGTGTATGTGACAGTGGGTGCATAGTAGGGTTTATCTGACAGTGGGCCTTTAGGAGGGTGCATGTGACAGTGGGTGCATAGTAGGGTGTATGTGACATTGGGTGCATAGGAGGGTGTATGTGACAGTGGGTGCTTAGGAGGGTGTATGTGACATTGAGCACGTAGGAGGGTGTATGTGACAGTGGGCGTGTAGGAGGGTGTATTTGACAGTGGGCCCATAGGAGGGTGTACGTGACAGTGGGTAGATCGGAGGGTGTATGTGAGAGTTGGCCCATAGGAGGGTGTATGTGATAGTGGGCCCATAGGAGGGTGTATGTAACACTGGGCCCGTAGATGGGTGTATATGATAGTGGGAGCATAGAAGGGTGTATTTGAGAGTGGGCCCATAGGAGGGTGTATGTGACAGTGTCCGCAGAGGTGGGTGTATGTGACAGTGGGTGCATAATATGGTGTATGTGACAGTGGGCCCATAGGAGGGTGTATGTGACATTGGGTGCATAGTAAGGTAGATGTGACAGTGGGTGCATATGGTGGTTTATGTGACCGTGGGCCCATAGGACGGTGTATGTGACAGTGGGTGCACAGTAGGGTGTATGTGACAATGGGTGCATAGTGGAGTTATGTTACAGTGGGCCCATAGGACGGTGTATGTGACAGTGGGTGCATAGTAGGGTGTATGTGACAATGGGTGCATAGTGGGGTTATGTTACAATAGGCCCATAGGAGAGTGTATGTGACAGTGGGCCCATAGGAGGGTGTATGCGACAGTGGGTGCATTGTAGGGTGTATGTGACAATGGGTGCATAGTGGGGTTATGTTACAGTAGGCCCATAGGAGGGTGTATGTGACAGTGGGCCCATAGGAGGGTGTATGCGACAGTGGGTGCATTGTAGGATGTATGTGACAATGGGTGCATAGTGGGGTTATGTTACAGTAGGCCCATAGGAGGGTGTATGTGACAGTGGGCCCATAGGAGGGTGTATGCGACAGTGGGTGCATTGTAGGGTGTATGTGACAGTGGGTGCATAGTAGGGTGTATGTGACAGTGTCCGCAGAGGTGGGTGTATGTGACAGTGGGTGCATAATAGGGTGTATGTGACAGTGGGCTCATAGGAGGTTGTATGTGACAGTGGTTGCATAGTAGGGTAGATGTGACAGTGGGTGCATATGTGGGTTTAAGTGACCGTGGGCCCATACGAAGGTGTATGTGACAGTGGGTGCATAGGAGGGTGTATGTGACAGTGGGTGCATAGTATGGTTTAAGTGACAATGGGTGCATAGTAGGGTTATGTTACAGTGGGCGCATAGGAGGGTGTATTTAACAGTGGGCCCATAGGAGGGTGTATGTGACAGTGGGTGCATAGTAGGGTGTATGTGACAGTGGGTGCATAGGAGTGTGTATGTGAGAGTGGGTGCATTGTAGGTTGTATGTGACAGTTGGCACGTAGGAGGGTGTATGTGACAGTGTCCGCATAGAAGGGTGTATCTGATAGTGTCTGCATACGAGGGTTTATGTGACAGTGGGTGCATAGTAGGGTGTATCTGACCGTTGGCCTATAGGAGGGTGTATGTGACAGTGGGTGCATAGTAGGGTGTATGTGACATTGGGTGCATAGGAGGGTATATGTGACAGTGGGCGCTTAGGAGGGTGTACGTGACAGTGGGCACGTAGGAGGGTGTATTTGACAGTGGGCATGTAGGAGGGTGTATTTGATAGTGGGCCCATTGGAGGGTGTACGTGACAGTGGGTAGATCGGAGGGTGTATGTGACAGTTGGCCCATAGGAGGATGTATGTCACAGTGGGCGCATAGGAGGGTGTATCTCAAAGTGGGTGCATAGTAGGGTGTATGTGACAGTGGGCCCATATGAGGGTGTATGTGACAGTGGGTGCATAGTAGGGTGTATGTGACACTGGGTGCTTAGGAGGGTGTATGTGTCAATGAGTGCATAGTAGACTGTATGTGACAGTGGGCCCATAGGTGGATGTATGTAACAGTGGGTGCATATTAGGGTGTATCTGACAGTGTCTGCATAGGAGGGTGTATGTGACAGTGGGTGCATAGTAGGGTGTATGTGACAGTGGGTGCATAGTAGGGTGTAAGTGACAATGGGTGCATAGTAGGTTTATGTTAGAGTGGGCCCATAGGAGGGTGTATGTGACAGTGGGCCAATAGGAGGGTGTATGCGACAGTGGGTGCATAGTAGGATGTATGTGACTGTGGGCCCATAGGAAGGTGTATGTGACAGTGGGTGCATAGTATGGTGTAAGTGACAATGGGTGCATAGTATGGTGTATGTGACAGTGGATGCATAGTAGGGTGTATGTGACAGTGGGTGCATATGAGGGTGTATGTTGCAGTGGGTGCATAGGAGGGTGTAAGTGACAGTGGGTGCATAGTAGGTTGTATGTGACAGTGGGCACGTAGGAGGGTGTATGTGACAGTGGGTAGATAGGAGGGTGTATCTGACAGTGGGCGCGTAGGAGAGTGTATGTGACAGTGCCCGCATAGGCGGGTGTATCTGACAGTGTCTACAAAAGAGGGTGTATGTGACAGTGGGTACATAGTAGGGTGTATCTGACAGTGGGCCTATAGGAGGGTGTATGTGACAGTGGGTGCGTAGTAGGGTGTATGTGACAGTGGGTGCATAGGAGGGTGTATGTGACAGTGGGCGCTTAGTAGGGTGTATGTGACAGTGGGCACGTAGGAGTGTGTATGTGACAGTGGGCGTGTAGGAGGGTGTATTTGACAGTGGGCCCATAGGAGGGTGTATGTGACAGTGGGCGCATAGGAGTGTGTATGTCATAGTGGGTGCATAGTAGGGTGTATGTGACAGTGGGCCCATATGAGGGTGTATGTGACAGTGGGTGCATAGTAGCGTGTTTGTGACAGTGGGTGCTTTGCAGGGTGTATGTGACTGTGAGTGCATAGTAGGCTGTATGTGACAGTGGGCCCATAGGTGGATGTATGTAACAGTGGGTGTATATTAGGGTGTATCTGACAGTGTCTGCATAGGAGGGTGTACTTGACAGTGGGTAGATCGGAGGGTGTATGTGACAGTTGGCCCATAGGAGGGTGTATGTGATAGTGGGCCCATAGGAAGGTGTATGTGTCAGTGGGCCCATAGGAGTGTGTATGTGACAGTGGGTGCATAGTAGGGTGTATCTGACAGTGGGCCTGTTGGAGGGTGTATGTGACAGTGGGTGCATAGTAGGGTGTGTGTGACAATGGGTGCATAGTGGGGTTATGTTACAGTGGGCCCATAGGATGGTGTATGTGACAGTGGTTGCATAATAGGGTGTATGTGACAATGGTTGCATAGGAGGGTGTATGTGACAGTGGGCGCATAGGAGGGTGTATCTCATAGTGGGTGCATAGGAGGGTGTATGTGACAGCGGGCGCATAGGAGGGTGTATTTGACAGTGGGTGCATAGGAGGGTGTATGTGACAGTGGGTGCATAGGAGGGTGTATGTGACAGTGGGTGCATAGGAGTGTGTATGTGAGAGTGGGTGCATTGTAGGTTGTATGTGACAGTTGGCACGTAGGAGGGTGTATGTGACAGTGGGTAGATAGGAGGGTGCATCTGACAGTGGGCACGTAGGAGAGTGTATGTGACAGTGTCCGCATAGAAGGGTGTATCTGATAGTGTCTGCATACGAGGGTGTATGTGACAGTGGGTGCATAGTAGGGTGTATCTGACCGTTGGCCTATAGGAGGGTGTATGTGACAGTGGGTGCATAGTAGGGTGTATGTGACATTGGGTGCATAGGAGGGTATATGTGACAGTGGGCGCTTAGGAGGGTGTACGTGACAGTGGGCACGTAGGAGGGTGTATTTGACAGTGGGCATGTAGGAGGGTGTATTTGATAGTGGGCCCATTGGAGGGTGTACGTGACAGTGGGTAGATCGGAGGGTGTATGTGACAGTTGGCCCATAGGAGGATGTATGTCGCAGTGGGCGCATAGGAGGGTGTATCTCAAAGTGGGTGCATAGTAGGGTGTATGTGACAGTGGGCCCATATGAGGGTGTATGTGACAGTGGGTGCATAGTAGGGTGTATGTGACACTGGGTGCTTAGGAGGGTGTATGTGTCAGTGAGTGCATAGTAGGCTGTATGTGACAGTGGGCCCATAGGTGGATGTATGTAACAGTGGGTGCATATTAGGGTGTATCTGACAGTGTCTGCATAGGAGGGTGTATGTGACAGTGGGTGCATAGTAGGGTGTATGTGACAGTGGGTGCATAGTAGGGTGTAAGTGACAATGGGTGCATAGTAGGTTTATGTTAGAGTGGGCCCATAGGAGGGTGTATGTGACAGTGGGCCAATAGGAGGGTGTATGCGACAGTGGGTGCATAGTAGGGTGTATGTGACTGTGGGCCCATAGGAAGGTGTATGTGACAGTGGGTGCATAGTATGGTGTAAGTGACAATGGGTGCATAGTATGGTGTATGTGACAGTGGATGCATAGTAGGGTGTATGTGACAGTGGGTGCATATGAGGGTGTATGTTGCAGTGGGTGCATAGGAGGGTGTATGTGACAGTGGGTGCATAGTAGGTTGTATGTGACAGTGGGCACGTAGGAGGGTGTATGTGACAGTGGGTAGATAGGAGGGTGTATCTGACAGTGGGCGCGTAGGAGAGTGTATGTGACAGTGCCCGCATAGGCGGGTGTATCTGACAGTGTCTACAAAAGAGGGTGTATGTGACAGTGGGTACATAGTAGGGTGTATCTGACAGTGGGCCTATAGGAGGGTGTATGTGACAGTGGGTGCGTAGTAGGGTGTATGTGACATTGGGTGCATAGGAGGGTGTATGTGACAGTGGGCGCTTAGTAGGGTGTATGTGACAGTGGGCACGTAGGAGTGTGTATGTGACAGTGGGCGTGTAGGAGGGTGTATTTGACAGTGGGCCCATAGGAGGGTGTATGTGACAGTGGGCGCATAGGAGTGTGTATGTCATAGTGGGTGCATAGTAGGGTGTATGTGACAGTGGGCCCATATGAGGGTGTATGTGACAGTGGGTGCATAGTAGCGTGTTTGTGACAGTGGGTGCTTTGCAGGGTGTATGTGACAGTGAGTGCATAGTAGGCTGTATGTGACAGTGGGCCCATAGGTGGATGTATGTAACAGTGGGTGTATATTAGGGTGTATCTGACAGTGTCTGCATAGGAGGGTGTACTTGACAGTGGGTAGATCGGAGGGTGTATGTGACAGTTGGCCCATAGGAGGGTTATGTGATAGTGGGCCCATAGGAAGGTGTATGTGTCAGTGGGCCCATAGGAGTGTGTATGTGACAGTGGGTGCATAGTAGGGTGTATCTGACAGTGGGCCTGTAGGAGGGTGTATGTGACAGTGGGTGCATAGTAGGGTGTGTGTGACAATGGGTGCATAGTGGGGTTATGTTACAGTGGGCCCATAGGACGGTGTATGTGACAGTGGTTGCATAATAGGGTGTATGTGACAATGGTTGCATAGGAGGGTGTATGTGACAGTGGGCGCATAGGAGGGTGTATCTCATAGTGGGTGCATAGTAGGGTGTATGTGACAGTGAGCCCATATGAGGGTGTATGTGACAGTGGTTGCATAGTAGGGTGTATGTGACAGTGGGTGCGTAGGAGGGTGTATGTGACAGTGGGCGCATATGAGGGTGTTTGTGACAGTGGGTGCTTAGGAGGGTGTATGTGACAGTGAGTGCACAGTAGGCTGTATGTGACAGTGGGCCCATAGGTGGATATATGTAACAGTGGGTGCATATTAGGGTGTATGTGACAGTAGCCCCATAGGAGGGTATATGTGACAGTGGGTGCATAGTAGGGTGTATGTGACAGTTGGTGCATAGGAGGGTGTATGTGACAGTGGGTGCAAAGTAGGGTGTATATGACAGTAGCCCCATAGGAGGGTATATGTGACAGTGGGTGCATAGTAGGGTGTATGTGACAGTTGGTGCATAGGAGGGTGTATGTGACAGTGGGCGTGTAGGAGGGTGTATGTGACAGTGGGCCCATAGGTGGGAGTATGTGATAGTGGGTGCATAGGAGGGTGTATCTGACAGTGGGCCCATAGGAGGGTGTATGTGACAGTGTCCGCATAGGAGAGTGTGTGTGACAGTGGGTGCATAGTACGGTGTATGTGACAGTGGGCCCATAGGAGGGTGTATGTGACAGTGGGTGCATAGTAGGGTATATGTGACAGTGGGTGCATATGAGGGTTTATGTGACAGTGGGCTGATAGGATGGTGTATGTGACAGTAGGTGCATAGTAGGGTGTAAGTGACAATGGGTGCATAGTAGGTTTATGTTACAGTGGGCCCATAGGAGGGTGTATGTGACAGTGGGCCCATAGGAGGGTGTATGCAACAGTGGGTGCATAGTAGGGTGTATGTGACAGTGGGCCCATGGGAAGGTGTATGGGACAATGGGTGCATAGTAGGGTTATGTTACAATTGGCGCATAGGAGCGTGTATGTAACAGTGGGCCCATAGATAGGTGTATGTGACAGTGGGTGCATAGTAGGGTGTATGTGACAGTGGGTGCATATGAGGATGTATGTGACAGTGGGTGCATAGGAGGGTGTATGTGACAGTGGGTGCATAGTAGGTTGTATGTGACAGTGGGCACGTAGGAGGGTGTATGTGACAGTGGGTAGATAGGAGGGTGTATCTGACAGTGGGCGCGTAGGAGAGTGTATGTGACAGTGTCCGCATAGGCGGGTGTATCTGACAGTGTCTGCATACGAGGGTGTATGTGACAGTGGGTGCATAGTTGGGTGTATCTGACAGTGGGCCTATAGGAGGGTGTATGTGACAGTGGGTGCATAGTAGGGTGTATGTGACATTGGGTGCATAGGAGGGTGTATGTGACAGTGGGCGCTTAGGAGGGTGTATGTGACATTGAGCACGTAGGAGGGTGTATGTGACAGTGGGCGTGTAGGAGGGTGTATTTGACAGTGGGCCCATAGGAGGGTGTACGTGACAGTGGGTAGATCGGAGGGTGTATGTGACAGTTGGCCCATAGGAGGGTGTATGTGATAGTGGGCCCATAGGAGGGTGTATGTAACACTGGGCCCGTAGGTGGGTGTATATGATAGTGGGAGCATAGGAGGGTGTATCTTACAGTGGGCCCATAGGAGGGTGTATGTGACAGTGTCCGCAGAGGTGGGTGTATGTGACAGTGGGTGCATAATAGGGTGTATGTGACAGTGGGCCCATAGGAGAGTGTATGTGACAGTGGGTGCATAGATAGTAGGGTAGATGTGACAGTGGGTGCATATGAGGGTTTATGTGACCGTGGGCCCATAGGACGGTGTATGTGACAGTGGGTGCACAGTAGGGTGTATGTGACAATGGGTGCATAGTGGAGTTATGTTACAGTGGGCCCATAGGACGGTGTATGTGACAGTGGGTGCATAGAAGGGTGTATCTGACAATGGGTGCATAGTGGGGTTATGTTACAGTAGGGCCATAGGAGTGTGTATGTGACAGTGGGCCCATAGGAGGGTGTTTGCGACAGTGGGTGCATTGTAGGGTGTATGTGAGAATGGGTGCATAGTGGGGTTATGTTACAGTAGGCCCATAGGAGGGTGTATGTGACAGTGGGCCCATAGGAAGGTGTATGCGACAGTGGGTGCATTGTAGGGTGTATGTGACAATGGGTGCATAGTGGGGTTATGTTTAGAAAAGATAGAATAGGAAGAAAGGGAGGTGGAGTTATTTTATATATTAAAGAATCTATTCAGGCTCATGAAATAAAATTAGAAAGAGAAGCAGATTGCGAAGAAGCTGTTTGGTGTAACATAGTTACAGGAAACTCAACGTTAACAGTTGGGTTAGTTTATCGAAGTCCAAACATAAGCATAGAAGAGAATGAAAAAATACAAAACGCTATAAGGGAAGTAAGCAAACGGGACTGTATTATTATGGGGGATTTTAACCACGGGCATATACAATGGAAATCTCTACAGAGTATGGGGAGTGAGGACCACAAGTTTTTAGTTTTAGTTCAAGATACATTCCTTTCTCAACATGTGCTAGAACCAACCAGGGTGAGAATGTGTTAGACATAGTTTTGTCCTCACAGAATGAATTAGTTGACAATGTCAAGATATGTGAGCCACTGGGGAATAGAGATCACAACCAGATACATTTTACCATCAAAGTAAAATCAGAAAGGAATAGTAAAAAGCATTATAGGAGAAATTTCCACAAAGGAAGGTATAAGGACATGAGGAAATATTTAGCAAAGATAGACTGGAATAACACACTGAAAAATAAGACGGCAACAGAATGCTGGAATGTATTAAAGAGTGAAATTAAGTGCATAGTCGATAAATTTGTACCCTTCAAAAAACAAGGAAAACGGTCCAAAAAGAAACACTTATCAAAAGAAGCCATTAGAAAAATTAAGTACAAACAAATTATGTGGAAGTCATATAGATGTACTGGAAATTATGAAGACTACAACAGTTATAAAGAAGCACTTAACCAAGCTACAGCTGAAATTAGAAATTCAAAGAGAAGCTATGAACAACAATTAGCTAGTAATATAAAACATGACAGCAAGAGTTTTTATGCGTATGTTCGAAGCAAACAGAAAGTTCAAGATAAAGTCGGTCCTCTAGAAGATAGTGCTGGAAATATAATATCAGAGGGATTCTTAATGGCAGAAGACCTGAATGAGTACTTTAGTTCAGTGTTTACCAGGGAAGATATTAGTTCACTGCCAGTACCAGAGGCTAAGTTCAAGGGGGCAGATTCAGACTATGTAGGACAATTAATTGTAACCCCGGAAATGGTAGGTAAGAAAATAAGGGCTATGAAGGATAATAAATCACCTGGAGTGGATGGTATTCCACCCAAACTACTAATGGAAATTGTAGAACAAATTAGCATACCGCTTGCAACAGTTTTCAACTTGTCATTAGAAGAGGGAGTGGTTCCTTTAGAATGGAAAGAAGCAAACATTATACCGTTATTCAAAAAAGGTTCGAGAAACAAGTCAGAGAACTATAGACCAGTGAGTTTAACATCAGTGATTTGTAAATTATTAGAAAGACTAATTAAAGATCACATGGTGGATTTTCTTGTTAAACAAAACTTGATAAACCCATCTCAACATGGTTTTTTTAAAAGCGAGGTCATGCTTAACAAATATGTTATGTTTTTTGGAAGACATCACTAAGTGGGTAGATGAGGGATCACCAGTAGATATCGTCTACTTAGATTTTCAAAAAGCTTTCGACAAAGTACCACATCAAAGATTACTGCTTAAACTAAAGGCCCATGGCATAGGAAATGGTATAATAAACTGGATAGAACAATGGTTGATTGACAGAAGACAACGTGTAGTAGTTGATGGGGAGGCTTCAAACTGGAAATCAGTATTGAGTGGGGTACCACAGGGATCAGTATTAGGTCCTATATTATTCTTAATATATATCAACGATTTGGATGATGAAATAACAAGCAAGGTGTTGAAATTTGCGGATGATACAAAAGTGTTTAGAAGGATTAAAAGTGATGGAGATAGACAGCATTTACAAGATGATCTTGACAGGTTGATCAAATGATCTGAAAAGTGGCAAATGCTGTTCAATTTTGGGAAATTGAAATGCCTCTACACAGGACATGGGAACGAAGAAGTAGAATATACAATGGGGGGTACTGTACAAAGTACTACTGTAAAAGAAAAGGACTTAGGGTTAACCATTAGTGCGGATATGAAGGTTTCAGAACAGTGCGGAATTGCAGCTTCAAAGGGAAATCAAATCCTTGGATTAATTAGGCGAAACATAACGTATAAGGAAAAAGAGCTAATAATACCACTGTACAAAACAATAGTTAAGCCTCATTTAGAATATTGTATTCAAGCGTGGAGGCCATATCGCAGGAAGGACATAGATATGCTAGAAAGAGTGCAGAGGAGAGCAACTAAAATGATACCAAAACTGAGGGATCTTAGTTACGAAATACGCCTAAAAAAATGCGGTTTAACAACACTAGAGACCAGGAGATTGAGAGGAGATCAGATAGAAGTGTTTAAAATATTGAAGGGTTATGAAAATATTGATAGAAATATTTTTTTCTCAATTAAGAAAGATAAAAGGACTAGAGGACATGAACTTACATTGGCAAAGGAGCAGAGTAGATTGGATATAAGAAAGTTTTCATTTTCACAAAGGACTGTAAATGAATGGAACAGATTACCTGCTGATTGTGTGGGTGCTAGTAGCGTGAATATGTTTAAAAATAAAATCGACACATACCTCAGACGGGCGGGATACACATAGATAAAAGGGTCGGACTCTCGATAAGCCAAAGGGCTTCCTTGTCCACCTGCCACCTAGAGTTAATTCTCTGGGTGGCAATCTTGTTAAATCTTGTTAAATAGTGGGGTTATGTTACAGTAGGCCCATAGGAGGGTGTATGTGACAGTGGGCCCATAGGAGGGTGTATGCGACAGTGGGTGCATTGTAGGGTGTATGTGACTGTGGGTGCATAGTAGGGTGTATGTGACAGTGGCCGCATAGGAGGGTGTATGTGACAGTGGGCGCATATGAGGGTGTTTGTGACAGTGGGTGCTTAGGAGGGTGTATGTGACAGTGGGTGCATAGTAGGGTGTATCTGACAGTGGGCCCATAGGAGGGTGTATGTGACAGTGTCGGCATAGGAGGGTGTGTGTGACAGTGGGTGCATTGTAGGGTGTATGTGACAGTGGGCCCATAGGAGGGTGTATGTGAAAGTGGGTGCATAGTAGGGTGTATGTGACAGTGGGTGCGTAGGAGGGTGTATGTGACAGTGGGTGCATATGAGGGTGGTTGTGACAGTGGGTGCTTAGGAGGGTGTATGGGACAGTGAGTGCATAGTAGGCTGGATGTGACAGTGGGCCCATAGGTGAATGTATGTAACAGTGGGTGTATATTAGGGTGTTTGTGACAGTGTCTCCATAGGAGGGTGTATGTGACAGTGGGTGCAAAGTAGGGTGTATGTGACAGTGGCCCCATAGGAGGGTGTATGTGACAGTGGTGCATAGTAGGGTGTATGTGACAGTGGGTGCATAGGAGGGTGTATGTGACAGTGGGCGTGTAGGAGGGTGTATGTGACAGTACAGTAGGTAGATAGGAGGGTGTATGTGACAGTTGGCCCATAGGAGGGTGTATGTGACAGTGGGCCCATAGGAGGGTGTATGTGACAGTGGATTCATAGTAGGGTGTATGTGAAAGTTTGTGTATATTAGGGTGTATGTGACACTGGGACCATAGGAAGGTGTATGTGACAGTGGGCCCATAGGAGGGTGTATGTGATAGTGGGCCCATAGGAGGGTGTATGTGACAGTGGGCCCATAGGAGTGTGTATGTGACAGTGGGTGCATAGTATGGTGTATGTGACAGTGGGCGCATAGGAGGATGTATGTAACAGTGGGCCCATAGGAGGGTGTATGTGACAGTGGGTGCATAGTGGGGTGTATGTGACAGTGGGCCCATAGGTGGGTGTATGTGATAGTGGGTGCATAGGAGGGTGTATCTGACAGTGGGCCTATAGAAGGGTGTATGTGACAGTGGGTGCATAGTAGGGTGTATGTGACATTGGGTGCATAGGAGGGTGTATGTGACAGTGGGCGCCTAGGAGGTTGTATGTGACATTGGGCACGTAGGAGGGTGTATGTGACAGTGGGCGTGTAGGAGGGTGTATTTGACAGTGGGCCCATAGGAGGGTGTACGTGACAGTGGGTAGATCGGAGGGTGTATGTGACAGTTGGCCCATAGGAGGATGTATGTGATAGTGGGCCCATAGGAGGGTGTATGTAACACTGGGCCCGTAAATGGGTGTATATGATAGTGGGAGCATAGGAGGGTGTATCTGACAGTGGGCCCATAGTAGGGTGTATGTGACAGTGTCCGCAGAGGTGGGTGTATGTGACAGTGGGTACATAATGGGGTGTATGTGACAGTGGGCCCATAGGAGGGTGTATGTGACAGTGGGTGCATAGTAAGGTAGATGTGACAGTGGGTGCATATGGTGGTTTATGTGACCGTGGGCCCATAGGACGGTGTATGTGACAGTGGGTGCACAGTAGGGTGTATGTGACAATGGGTGCATAGTGGAGTTATGGTACAGTGGGCCCATAGGACGGTGTATGTGACAGTGGGTGCATAGTAGGGTGTATGTGACAATGGGAGCATAGTGGGGTTATGTTGCAGTAGGCCCATAGGAGAGTGTATGTGACAGTGGGCCCAGAGGAGGGTGTATGCGACAGTGGGTGCATTGTAGGGTGTATGTGACAGTGGGTGCATAGTGGG
>JAHLWY010000959.1:0-34515 GCA_020002185.1 Paraescarpia echinospica
CTGAAAACATGCAGTAATGATCACGGGTAATGCAAGTATGTATACCTGAAAACATACAGTAATGATCACGGGTAATGCAAGTATGTATACCTGAAAACATACAGTAATGATCACGGGTAATGCAAGTATGTATACCTGAAAACATACAGTAATGATCACGGGTAATGCAAGTATGTATACCTGAAAACATACAGTAATGATCACGGGTAATGCAAGTATGGATACCTGAAAACATGCAGTAATGATCACGGGTAATGCAAGTATGTATACCTGAAAACATGCAGTAATGATCACGGGTAATGCAAGTATGTATACCTGAAAACATGCAGTAATGATCACGGGTAATGCAAGTATGTATACCTGAAAACATACAGTAATGATCACGGGTAATGCAAGTATGGATACCTGAGAACATGCAGTAATGATCACGGGTAATGTAAGTATGGATGGCTGAAAACATGCAGTAATGATCACGGGTAATGCATGTATGGATTCCTGAAAACATACAGTAATGATCACGGGTAATGCAAGTATGGATACCTGAGAACATGCAGTAATGATCACGGGTAATGTAAGTATGGATGGCTGAAAACATGCAGTAATGATCACGGGTAATGCAAGTATGTATACCTGAAAACATACAGTAATGATCACGGGTAATGCAAGTATGTATACCTGAAAACATACAGTAATGATCACGGGTAATGCAAGTATGTATACCTGAAAACATACAGTAATGATCACGGGTAATGCAAGTATGGATATCTGAGAACATGCAGTAATGATCACGGGTAATGTAAGTATGGATGGCTGAAAACATGCAGTAATGATCACGGGTAATGCATGTATGGATTCCTGAAAACATGCAGTATTGATCACGGGTAATGCATGTATGGATACCTGAAAACATGCAGTAATGATCACGGGTAATGCATGTATGGATACCTGAAAACATGCAGTAATGATCACGGGTAATGCATGTATGGATACCTGAAAACATGCAGTAATGATCACGGGTAATGCATGTATGGATACCTGAAAACATGCAGTAATGATCACGGGTAATGCATGTATGGATACCTGAAAACATGCAGTAATGATCACGGGTAATGCATGTATGGATACCTGAAAACATACAGTAATGATCACGGGTAACGTAAGTATGGATGCCTGAAAACATACAGTAATGATCACGGGTAATGCAAGTAATGTTCTATCTTTGGACGTGAATTTGTTCCTGCAGCTCAAGAAGACGGCACGCTATTGGTTGGCGGTTTCCTCTCCACGAGCGACGTCCAATCACAGTATCTGTCGGCCGCATCTGACAAGTTCGAGACCTTCATTGTAGACCCGGAGGCAACCAAACATAAAACAGATAGATACCTGCGGAACATGTATGTAATGATATAGTATTTAAACTACGTAATTTTTACTATTACGTGGAGCGCAGTAGCGTAGCGGTAAGAGCTTTGGGCTCTCGACTGAGAGAACCCGGGTTCGAATCCTGTGCGGCGGTGTCGAACCTTGGGCAAGTTCGTTTACTCTGTATTGCTTCAGTTCATTCAGCTGTATAAATGAGTACCTGGCTATAGGCAGCGGTGGATATTTGTGTACGAATAGTCTTCGTGCATTAATTGCAGCGTGGCTTAATGAAAGCTTCCCATAGCAGTTGAGATAGTTTTTGATTGAAATGGTCTGCCAGGGAGTAAAGTGTAAAGCGCTTTGAGCAGTCCTGAGGACTACTGCGCTATATAGAACTTACCTTTATTTTTTACTTTATTATCCGAATCGTCGTTGTAGCGATAACGCACAGTGTATTGTTATCACAAATATATGCACAATAATAATGTTAAGACTATAATCATATGGATATGACGTAGAAAACACAAGGTTATATTTAATAATTTTAGCAATATATGATATACATAACGTATACATATACTACACTGTATTAATAGAGGATGAATGGTCTTTCTTACACGCAGTCGTCTTACAAACAGTCGCTTTGGCCAGCGTGTAACGCGTGTGTACATAAAGGTTATTTAGCTATATCAAACAATATCATAATGTAGTATTATAATCTAGACATTCATGTCAACCTGCTCTCTCTGCAGCATTCATCGTTGGGACGGTCAGTGGATGTATATAGCGACACTGCCTGACCAGACGATAGAAGGCCCGCTAAGCTTTACGATGTGGTTTGACAAGACGCGGGAGAACGATTTAAAGCAAGACAGCCAACCGCGTATATTGCGCTGGTGTGCAGGTTGGTTGTTACGATAATATCGTCCTCGTTGCTAACTAACCAATTGTCATGCTGTCTTGGAAAATATGATCGGATACGAAGTATATTACTGTAGCATTTCTGCTATTTCTGGATGTTTAATCTACTTTCCTGAGGTTTAATTTTATAAATGAGGAAAGTCAAGCCAGTAGATAGACATATTGTTAACCAACCGCCTTAGTTACGTAATTACAGCATCTCGGTTGCAGATGCGCTCAGTGAAGCGTGGTATTCTGTTGCTAGTGTTTCTAGGCAAGCATGTGGTTTCACTGTAATCGTAGAGAGGGTGTTCCACAATGCCTAGTTTGAATTGCATATTACATTAGCCAATAGAAATGATGGAAACCTGTCATATGATGTGTTATTAGGTCTGCTTATATAAACGTTTGTTGTACGCATTTCGCCATCTGGGCGCTGGCGAAGGACTGGGACAGATCCAGGGTTGAACTAGACAGGTTGCCCTGCTGCCAAGAGAATGGCAAGGAAACTCGTACAGCGTGGTGGGAATCGTTAACGTGGGTTACGTTCCCAAGCTTTTGTATATCTGTAATATTCAGTGTCCAGAGTGACTATTCGATCGAGCTTCGAAGAAGCCATGCCGCCACGTCAGCAGTATATTGAGACAACGTTCCGGTCGGCCCCAACGTATTTGCGTCGATGAGCGATAATCGCGACGCGCTCACCCAGCACGGGCCATCCTCGAACATCGGTCTCACAGCGACAACGTCAGAAAGCTTGACCGAATGCGACTCGCAACGGCCGGCGGTAAACGTATACTGCCAGGCGTCGTCATTTGCGCGAACCCGTTCATTCGACTTCTCGATCGTTTGCGACAGGGCAAGACATCTCGATCGAATTCGTAGCGGCCGGCGGTAAGCGTCTACTGCCCGGCTTCGTCTTTCCGTTGAACGTATTCAACTGATTTCGCAATCGTTTGCGACCGTGCGATCATTGAACGGACGCGACTCGAGAATTCGCGGCGTACGACGGAAATCGTCAAGTGCCCGATATCATTACTCGTGCGGCCGAGATACACCGTTCTAATTGTGTTCTGAGCTCGGCGTGTTGACTTCAACAAACGTTCGTATATATTCGAGATGGGATTAGCCCAGTATCAATGTCTATTTTCTGATTGAACGTATCTATCATTTGCTGTATTATGATTGGTAGTTATCTGTGTTTGAAATGAGGTATTTTTACCCTTGAAGTATTCACTTATGTGTGTGTTGTAACAGATTACTGTAATGAGAGTCCGCGAGGACTAGCTTATACTGTGTATTTATATTAAGGGAGTTATTCTTAGATAACACTTGGCGCCTAGTGTATGGTCGTGTAGCGGTATAATCCACCTTAGAAAGGAAGTGGAATTTGATAATCGAAAGATTCAGTGTTGTTGTTTATTATGTTTTATTAAGATTTGGTTACGGGATTTCTTTATTCTGTTTATTTTGTTGAACGAGATATTTACCAAAAGAAAGATATCTTGTAATAAAGTTTAGTAAAATGTCCTCGTTCTTTGTTGCTTGTTAACGAAATCCGTTCTTTCTCATATGCGTTGACCTTGATATATAAGAACCCTACTCGACTGAGCCATCTAGTGTACGGAGACCTCGCTAATCCGTGACATAATTGGGGGCTCGTACGCGGGATTCCGGCGAGGGGGAAATTAAAATAACACCTTCGGTCAACGCTATGAATTGCGGGTAAAACGTGACGGCAACATAGAACATGCCTGAGAACTTAGCTGCACTCTGGTTCCGTGGAGTGTCAGCGTTGCTCCGTGGCTAGAGACGAAACCTACATCTATTCCAGTAGCTGCAGTGTAGGGTAATTCACATGCCCCTTGTCGTTTCTGCCCGGTCTTAATTCTGAGTCCCATATTTCTCGTTATATTTATAGTGTGTCATTCACGTTTTGAGGCATCAGACTTGTTTATTGCAGCAGTAAAGGACCATGAATTAATCGTATAATTATTGTAAGTAGGAGCTTTGTTATTTTTCAGCTGTACGAGGAAGTTGAATTACTTGTTGCATTTGCCGAGTTGGCATTGGGCAGATTAAAGTCCCACAGAATGTCCGTGTGCTGACAGTTGACACGGCGTGGTTGAAATCGTATAGTGATTTCATTATTCCAGTCTTTATGAGAAGATTGGGTGGAGTGTTGTAGAGTAGCTAGCACTTTTGTGGTTTACAGGTGATTGACCTTGCATATTACTTAAACGTGATATCCGTTTAGTGATTGTTTCGTGTGTTGCACTAGTTTGCAAACATGGATCTTGCTCAATTAATTGAGTTAGGCGAGAAGTTAGGGTTAACAGGTCCCGAACTTCTGGCATTTGTTCGCGATGAACAAGGAACCGCCCGGGCTGAGCGACAGGCCGCTCGCGAGGCGGAGAAAGAGAAGCTCCAGGCCGATATGGAGAAAGAGAGGCTCCAGGCCGAGCTCCGAGAAAAGTAGGCGGCAAGGCAGGCCGATATGGAGATGCGCGCGCGTGAAATGGAGCATGAAGAAAAGATGGCCAGACTCCACAACGAGGCTACTACCTTAGAGAACCGAGATTCGGTGAGTAATGCTTCAGCCATTACTAAGGGAATCCGTAGTCCTCCGTTGCCCTGTTTTAACGAAGACAGGGATTCGATTGATGCCTATCTCCAGCGCTTTGAAAGATATGCTGAAAACCAGGGTTGGGAGCGTGAGAATTACGCTATATTTCTGAGCGCATTGTTAACTGGTCATGCACTGGAAGTTTATTCCCGTTCCCCGATTTCCGTGGCCAACGATTATGACCAGTTAAAGCAAGCATTGTTAGGATGGTACCGACTGACTGTAGGCGATTTTCGTAAGAAGTTTTACACCTGTTCTCTAAATTCGACCGAAACAGTGTCGCAGTATTTTGCTCGTATGGAGCATTATTTGACTCAGTGGATTTCTTTGTCAAACATTAATGAGTCTTTCGAGGGTCTTAAGGAACTCATTCTGAGAGAGCAATTCTTGTTTATGTGCCCTAGGGAACTGTCCGTGTTTCTGAGAGAACACAAACCGGTGGGGAAAGAGAATTTCTTAGAGTTGGTGAGAACATTTACAGATGCCCATTCATCTTATGGTAAACGGGAAAATCGTCGAGACCGAGTCCGACCCACTCCTGTCCCTTCACCCGTCCCGAAAAGTAGATCAGGGGAGGGGAGGTACCCTATTTCTAGCCCTACCCCGCGGCCCGTTCCTCCGCCGCGTACATGTTTCCTTTGTAATCGGCCAGGTCACATCGCGAGACAGTGTACAGTGGGAGTGCAGAATAGGAATCCTCCACCGCAAAGGATGAAACCAGTGGTTGGGAATTGTGCAGTTGTGCTAAACCAGAATTCCCCTAGTCACCAGTGTCCTGTGAGTGGGACTGATGACACGTTGCAGTGTGGATGTAAGATCCCCGTAATTGCTAGTGCTTGTGTACAACATGAAAACAGTTGTAACTTACCGGTTGTAGAGGGGTATGTGGGGGGGATCCCCAGTGAAAGTACTACGCGACAGCGGGTGTAACGGAGTCGTTGTACGACGTAGCCTCGTTCCGGAGAATCAGTTAACTGGGAAAACCAAAGTCCTTATGCTGATGGACCGATCCGTCATTGAAGTCCCAACTGTCCGGTGCTATGTGAGAACTCCCTTTTTCACAGGAGAAATTGAAGCCCTATGTCTAAACAACCCCGTTTATGACTTAGTCATTGGCAACGTTGATGAACTAAATTTGCCCTGTTCCGATAACAGTGAAGGTTCTCCTTTTCGAGGAACCAAGTCAGATGGTGTCCCCGTTACTGTTGAGACCCCTTTGAATGACACCCCAGTCACCGGTTGTGCTGTAGAAACACGTGTTCAACGGGAGCGCCTTTCTAAACCCACAAAACCTTTGATAGTGCCTCAAGTTGTTGGTGCGAGTATATCCGCCGATGATTTCTTGAGAGAGCAAAAAAGGGATGAGACCTTAAAGAAATGCTTTGATTCGGCTGAAGTGACTAAAGGGAAACCTAAGGGAGAACAAACAAGTCAATTCGTGATCGAAAGGGGGCTCCTTTATCGCTTGTTTCAGAAAGAGAAAGAGGGTGAGACTGTGAAACAACTAGTAGTTCCCCGAGTGTTGCGCAATCGAGTCATGACGTTAGAACATGAAACCATCCTATCTGAACATCAGGGAATTAGGAAGTCGATAGACAGAATCCTCCTTAACTTGTACTGGCCAGGTATAGTAGGTGATGTCCGTAGATTCTGCCAGTCATGTGACATCTGTCAGAAGACCGTTAGTCGAGACAATGTCCCTAAGGCTCCTGTACAATTGATCCCCATCGTAAACACGCCCTTTGAAAAGGTAGCGATAGATTTGGTAGGTCCCATAACCCCAGTGACAGAGAGAGGTAATCGGTGGATCTTAACCCTGGTAGATTTCGCTACTAGATACCCAGAAGCGGTAGCAGTGTCGAATATCGACACGGAAACGATAGCAGAGGCTCTTCTGAAGATTTTCTCAAGGGTGGGTCTGCCTAAAGTAGTACTCAACGATAATGGCAGTCAGTTCGTGTCAAAAACTATGACCGAGGTAGCTAGGCTGCTCTCTATCCAACAAGTCCACTCTTCTCCTTACCATCCCATGGCCAATGGAGTGGTAGAGAAATGGAACGGTACCTTAAAACGGATGCTAAGGCGGATGTGCTCTGAACGTCCACGAGACTGGGATCGGTATCTGGAACCTCTTATGTTTGCATACCGCGAAGCACCCCAGGAGAGCATGAAATTTTCCCCTTTTGAGTTACTCTATGGAAGGACAATCAGGGGGCCTATGATGATTCTTAGAGAGTTGTGGGAGAATGAGAAACCAGACGAGGAGCTAGTAGAAACGTACCAGTACGTAGTGGATCTCCGTAATCGGATAGAATCAACTTGCGAACTAGCTAGAGAGAATCTTAAGAATTCTCAAGACCGGTATAAGGAACACTTTGATCGAAAGGCCAAGGTGAGAACCCTAGATGTAGGAGACAAAACCCTCATCCTTCTCCCCACTGATTCAAACAAGTTGCTCATGCAATGGAAGGGTCCATATGAGGTGATAGAGAGAGTGGGGATAAACGATTATCGGGTAAAGATCGGAGATAATCGTAAACTCTTCCACATCAACATGATGAAGAAATACTATGAGAGAGGTAATGTGGAGATGCTAGGTTTAGCTGCTGTTGTCGAAGAACAACCTGAATGTGAGACTGATGAGGATTTTCCCATTCCTGAGAGAGAGGAAAACCTAGGGGACGTCCATGTGAGTGATAGTTTATCACCTGATCAGACACGAGACTTGAAACAGCTAATGGAAGAATTTCCTTCCATCTTTTCGAGCACTCCGGGGCAAACTAGTCTCTTGTCCCATGCCATTGAGGTAACGTCCTCTAGTCCCGTGAGATGCAAACCGTACCCTATTCCATTAGCCAAGTTGGGAGTGGTAAAACAGGAGGTTGAGAAGATGCGAGAAATGGGCGTGATTGAGCCATCTCATTCACCGTACTCATCGCCTTTGTTGCTAATTCGTAAATCTGACTCCACATACAGACCGGTAGTAGATTTTCGCCACTTAAACAAGGTTACTAAATTCGATGCAGAACCTATGCCAAATCCCGATACTATCTTGGCTGAGGTGGGGCAGGATAGGTACTTGTCCAAACTAGATTTCTGCAAAGGCTACTGGAAAATAAGGATGGAACCGGAAGATAAGGAGAAAACCGCATTTTGTACTCCCCAAGGGTTGTTCCAATTCTGCGTCATGCCTTTCGGTCTAGTCAACGCCGGCGCATCGTACAGTCGCATGATGCGTATACTCTTAGATGGCCTCGGTGGTGTTACCAATTATGTTGACGATGTATTGATTTACACCTCAACATGGGCCGATCACTTATCAACACTGCGGGCAGTGTTCGTCCGAGTGAGACAAGCGGGTCTCACTATAAAACCGTCGAAGTGTTATCTTGGATTTGAATCCGTCGATTTCCTGGGGCACCAAGTAGGTCAAGGAGAAGTGAAGACCCAGGAAGACAAGGTAAACAAGATTAGGAATGCGCCCATTCCTACCACGAAGAAACAAGTGAGGTCTTTTCTAGGTTTGGCAGGATATTACCGGAAGTTTGTTAATGGGTATTCCAGAATCGCGGCTCCATTGACTGATCTCACAAAGGCAAAACATCCTAACAAGGTAAGTTGGAATGATGAGGCGGACAAGGCCTTCATTCAGCTGAAGCAGGCCCTGTGTAAGGCGCCTATCCTCAAATTGCCTGACGTCAACAGACCCTTTGTCTTGCGTACAGATGCGTCCGATACCGGACTCGGAGCAATGTTACTCCAAGAGAATAACGGAGTCTTATTCCCAGTCGCGTTTGCGAGCAAGAAGCTCAATCCCACGCAAAGGCGATATTCCGTAGTAGAAAGAGAATGTCTGGCAATTGTTTGGGGACTCGAGAAATTTCACTTATACCTATATGGGCGAAGTTTCATTGTGCAGTGTGATCAACGATCCCTGAAATTCCTAAACACTGCGAAGTTGACAAACAATCGCGTTATGCGATGGGCTCTTAAAGTCCAACCCTACCGTTTCCGGGTAGAGTCAGTAGATAGTGCGCGCTGTACGATCTCAAAAGCCTACTTATAAAAAAGAATTTAATGACCCCTAATGAGTTTTGCACATCGCTGAGTCAGCAAAAAATGCGAGACTAATCCTATGCATAAAAAAAGATCAAAGGCTTCGTGGTTGACACTAATGAGTTTGGGAAACCTACTTATAAAAAACGTGATTGATGAGCGATGTAATTTGATACTAATTGAATGATTGACAGTACACTAGAGAGATGCCACCTAGCGGTGAGTGCGGAGAGTATTTTAGTCCTAGCGATCAACGCCGTACCTAGAGCGCGCTGACGTAAGCAATAATGCGTTTATCGCGCTAACCACGCTAAAACCATGGAACATTCGTAGTGCTGACGTAATGCGTTTGTAGATTCGAGAGGCCACCTAGCGGTGAGATATAACCGGGGCAAAACCCTGCATAATCCTTGGCGACGGTATAGCTCTCTTAGGAGAGTGTTCGCCTAGGGATCGAAAGGTTCCGGGTTTGAACCCTAGTCGCAACTTTTTATTAGATTCGGGAGGTCACCTAGCGGTAATGTTGGGGATCGAAAGGTCAGTCGCAACTTGTTTATTAGTGGTATATAAGCGGTGGCGGAAGCGGGTGATCGGTAGTCGGTACGATGTCGCCTATAAGGTTTGGTGGATCGCGGTCGTTCTTGTCGAATATGTATATGCGTCGACTGTCGGCGTTCGGTCGAGGCTTTCGATCCGTCGAGCACGCCTATCAGTATAGGAAAGCGCTATTCTACGAGGACGTGGAATGCGCCGAAATAATCAAAAGTTCGCTAAGCTCTTACGCAGCGAAACGACGCAGTTACGACATTCGACTAAAGAGAATGAGAAACAAATGGACCGACGTTAGGGTGGAATGTATGAAGATGTTGTTGAAGAGGAAGTTTGACGGATCGAGCGATTTGAAGACTGCACTGTTGGAGACCGGGGACGTCGAATTGGTGGAATGGGTAGCGAGTAAGGAGGGTTTCTGGGGTAGCGGAATCGCGGGCGATCGGGGGAAGAACACGCTCGGTAAACTGTTGATGGAGTTGCGCGATGAGTATAAAAAGGAGTAAAAAAGTGTTCGTCGTTCAGTCGTGAAAAATGAACGGACCGTCGTTGAAGCATCCTTTTACGTGTATAGTAGCCGGTCCTACGGGATGCGGTAAGACGACGTTCGTCGAGCGTTTGATACGTTACGGCACTATGATCGATCCGCCGCCGGAGAAAATCCTGTGGTGTTACGGACAGTGGCAGAGCGGCTACGCGTCTATGTCTTCGAAAATAGAGTTCGTAGACGGCCTGCCGGATCCGAAACGTTTAGACGGTAAAGCGAGAACGCTTCTAGTACTCGACGACCTCATGGAGGAGACCGATAGCCGGGTGACGGTACTATTTACTAAAAAAAGTCATCATTGTAATACGTCGGTCGTACAATTACGTCAGAACATGTTTCCGAAAGGGAAAGAAAACCGTACAATCAGCCTGAACGCTCAATACATAGTGTTATTCAAGAGTCCTCGAGACGCGGGTCAAGTAGGTCACCTAGCGAAACAGATGTACCCGGGAAAGGTCAACTACATGATAGAGGCTTTCAAAGACGCGACGTCGTCGGTGTACGGGTATCTATTAGTGGATCTGAAACAGGAAACGGAAGAGGACATGCGTTTGCGTACGTGCATATTTCCGGACGATGGCCTTCAGTACGTGTACGTACGGAAGGGTGGCGGTGGTGGTGGTGGCGGCGTCGGCGGACTATAAGAAGAGAGGACGACGGGGCGTACGTTTATTAGTCGCTATGACGGGGCACGTGACGGGAGCGAAGAGACGACCGAAGGTGGCGGGACCGACCAATCAAATAAAGAGACACATCGTCGCCCTGCAGCTGTTGGAGAGACATAGGCGGAACATCGCTCTGCGAAAAGCGCTACTCGCCCACGCGGACACCGGTCTCATTTGTAGTCTGTGCGATTGCGCGTACAACATTCTGAAAGGGAACGTGAAGTTGTCGCCGAAACAGAAACGCGTATTGTCGAAATACCGGGATCACCTGCGTAAACTCGTCGACAAACACGTGACGCGTAAGCAGAAGCGTGTCATCTTGCAAAAGGGTGCGGGTGGTTTTTTGACGGCCCTGCTAGCGCCGTTAGCGAGTACCGTTATCTTGCCGCTGCTCAGACAGGTGTTCGGCGGTGGCGCCGGCGGTAATTGATGCAGTACGCGAAGAAGATGGCGTTGGTCGATCCACGATTGGTGGAAAGCCTCCTGCCACGCGTCGATCAGTCGTCGAGCACGCCTCGATCACGTGTGCTGAGTAGTCTTGACAGCGACATGAAGGACATTCTAGAACGTTCGGATTTATCGGAACGAGAAAAGGTAGCGTCGTACAATCGTATCTATCATTTGCTGTATTATGATTGGTAGTTATCTGTGTTTGAAGTGAGGTATTTTTACCCTTGAAGTATACACTTATGTGTGTGTTGTAACAGATTACTGTAATGAGAGTCCGCGAGGACTAGCTTATACTGTGTATTTATATTAAGGGAGTTATTCTTAGATAACACTTGGCGCCTAGTGTATGGTCGTGTAGCGGTATAATCCACCTTAGAAAGGAAGTGGAATTTGATAATCGAAAGATTCAGTGTTATTGTTTATTATGTTCTATTAAGATTTGGTTACGGGATTTCTTTATTCTGTTTATTTTGTTAAACGAGATATTTACCAAAAGAAAGATATCTTGTAATAAAGTTTAGTAAAATGTCCTCGTTCTTTGTTGCTTGTTCACGAAATCCGTTCTTTCTCATATGCGTTGACCTTGATATATAAGAACCCTACTAGACTGAGCCACCTAGTGTACGGAGACCTCGCTAATCCGTGACATAATTGGGGGCTCGTCCGGGATTCCAGCGAGGGGGAAATTAAAATAACACCTTCGGTCAACGCTATGAATTGCGGGTAAAACGTGACGGCAACATAGAACATGCCTGAGAACTTAGCTGCACTCTGGTTCCGTGGAGTGTCAGCGTTGCTCCGTGGCTAGAGACGAAACCTACATCTATTCCAGTAGCTGCAGTGTAGGGTAATTCACATGCCCCTTGTCGTTTCTGCCCGGTCTTAATTCTGAGTCCCATATTTCTCGTTATATTTATAGTGTGTCATTCACGTTTTGAGGCATCAGACCTGTTCATTGCAGCAGGAAAGGACCATGAATTAATCGTATAATTATTGTAAGTAGGAGCTTTGTTATTTTTCAGCTGTACGAGGAAGTTGAATTACTTGTTGCATTTGCCGAGTTGGCATTGGGCAGATTAAAGTCCCACCGAATGTCCGTGTGCTGATAGTTGACACGGCGTGGTTGAAATCGTATAGTGATTTCATTATTCCAGTCTTTATGAGAAGATTGGGTGGAGTGTTGTAGAGTAGCTAGCACTTTTGTGGTTTACAGGTGATTGACCTTGCATATTACTTAAACGTGATATCCGTTTAGTGATTGTTTCGTGTGTTGCACTAGTTTGCAAACATGGATCTTGCTCAATTAATTGAGTTAGGCGAGAAGTTAGGGTTAACAGGTCCCGAACTTCAGGCATTTGTTCGCGATGAACAAGGAACCGCCCGGGCTGAGCGACAGGCCGCTCGCGAGGCGGAGAAAGAGAGGCTCCAGGCCGATATGGAGAAAGAGAGGCTCCAGGCCGAGCTCCGAGAAAAGGAGGCGGCAAGGCAGGCCGACATGGAGATGCGCGCGCGTGAAAAGGAGCATGAAAAAAAGATGGCCAGGCTCCACAACGAGACTACTACCAGACAGGATCTATCAACAAGAACCTCTTGAACTACAACAAGTGCAGAATCCGACTTTACGGCACCAGACTTCGGATGGTATAAGTCTGCGGTAAATGACACCTGTTTATGCGACTATCCCAGTACAACTGACTCATTCATCACGTGACCATTTTGTCTCGCTCAAAGGGCCGTCAAACAAACAAAAGTAAACATCGGAGACATGAAGCCTTTGGACATTATGTCGTATATTTTACTTAAATGTTAGACCCATGTGTTTCTCTTTATGACAATGACATAATGCCAATTTGTTCAAGCGTGTTCAACTGTATGCAGGAAAGGTTGATTTAGAAGATTTAGCACCATATCGGCCGAAATGTTTGTCACACATCGCATTTGTAAACCAGTATATTATTGTAACAAAATATTTTAAAAAGAAACCCGTCCAGATCTCAATTACCCAACTGCCAGGATTATACAAAATAATTATTCTAGAGTCCACATTATTTAATTATATATTTGAATTGTGTTGATGTATTATCGAAATCAGGCGGCGATTACAGTACTTCATATATTACGCATGTTAGCCATTTTGCATTACATCTCTTACGCGTTCGACTATCACACTATGATCTCTCCACACCAGTCTTACCCAGCATGCCCATCGCCCCTCCGTCGTGCGTCACGAGGTTGACGTCAGCTTAGGGCTTTACGTCATCGATTCTGGGTGCCGATCCGACCGTCCACTCATAGCGACTCACACCGTCATGCTGACTCTCAGAGTCGCTGAAGGTGACGGTCACCGTCGACAGGTCCAGCTGGTATCACCCTGTTGGTGTCTTAATATCCCTTACTAATCCCTAATTCCCTGGACACAGTGAAAAGGCATACTCACGGTTCACTTCAAACTGCCCTGAATCGGTTAGGTATCTCAAACCTTTTATTAACATGTGTTGCTACTCAAAACTGAATTGATGTAAATATTTGTCACCATATAGTACCTGTAATCACCATAGTTGTCACCGCTGTGTCTTAACAGCTTCAGCTCTGTTATGCATACTCACGGTTTCAGCATATCCACGGTTTCATATTAGGGGAACATTATCATAAACGGAAGGATAATGCATATACAGATATTAAATTTTACGTATATTAGGAGAGTCGTATCACCCTGTTGGTGTCTTAATATCCCTTACTAATCATTAATTCCCTGGACACAGTGAATGATGAAAAGGAACACTCACGGTTCACTTCAAACTGCCCTGAATCGGTTAGGTATCTCAAACTTTCATTTATTAACATGTGTTGCTACTCAAAACTGGATTGATGTAAATATTTGTCACCATATAGTACCTTTAATCACTTAGTTGTCACCGCTGTGTCGTAACAGCTTTAGCTCTGTCGTGCATACTCACGGTTTCAGCATATCCACGGTTTCATATTAGGCGAACATTATCATAAACGGAAGGGTAATGCATATACAGATATGAAATTTGGCATATATTAGGAGAGTGGTATCACCCTGTTGGTGTCTTAATATCCCTTACTAATCACTAATTCCCTGGACACAGTGAATGATGAAAGGAACACCCACGGTTCACTTCAAACTGCTCTGAATCGGTTTCATTTATTAACATGTATTGCTACTCATGTGTGCGCGTGTGTGCATGTGTGCTCGCGTGTGCGTTGCCGTGCCCGCATTCGTGTAAGTGTGCGTGCGTATTTGTTAATACCATCATCTAATTTTTTTTTAAACGTTGTTTTAGGGCTGGCATGGATCTCAATCTGATTCCTCTACGTATTAAACTCAGAGCGATGCTCATATTTCACTTCTGCATCTGCATCCCCTGGAAAGGAAAGAAATGCTGGAACAAGAAGCTCATAAACAAGTTGCTATGGCACTACCAGACAGGATCTATCAACAAGAACCTCTTGAACTACAACAAGTGCAGAATCCGACTTTACGGCACCAGACTTCGGATGGTATAAGTCTGCGGTAAATGACACCTATTTATGCGACTATCCCAGTACAACTGACTCATTCATCACGTGACCATTTTGTCTCGCTCAATTTGCTAATTAGCTAACCCTGTATAGTGTAAACTTGCACTGGCTCTCGTTTAAATTTGTAGAACAGCTGGAATTATTAGTGGAAAATATAAATACGTTATTAGTTCTTCTACAATACGTCTGTGTGCAATATGAACGTTTCATATTCCCACGCTGACATGTTATGGTTCAACACACAGACGCTTTTGCAACATTATAATTATACTTCATAATTTTAAGATGTTAAACCACATTATTCTTCACTACTCATCGCAATCCTTAAACAAACACCTGTCTGATAGAGACGGGCGCTCTAGAGGGAGACATCTAGACAGTCTCATACCATCAAAACAGGACACCAAACATACAATCTACTATTTAATATTAGTCTACTGACACAAACCCTGTTGACCATTCACAAAGCGTTTTAACGAAGTTTGGTCGAAGTATGAAATCGACGCAGCCACCCTGACCGCGCAGCCTGCATCCGTGACAAAGACAGCGGACTATAACGGTACATAGATACTGGTACTCGACCATCAAGTGGCCGGCCGCTGGTCGCGTATCGTGGGTGCATGCTGCAGTTTGGTTGAATACAACTTAACTCAATGGAATTCCGGTCACTGTTGGCGGGTGGACGTTTGAGAAGGGGACCGCTGAAGTAAGGAACTACTGTGTAGATATATCTATGAAATTAATTTGGTGTTGTCAACTATTTGTACTAACTACTTATGAGCATTCATCTTAACATATCCAAGTATTAAACTACATGTTGTGAATCTTAGCTGGGCGACTTCGCCCAATCTGTATAGCATCTAATACTGTGTTTTGATTTCGTAAGAATAATCATGCTCAAATAAATGACCTAACCAGACGACCATTGTTTACCAATAATATAAATGTGTAGTTACAATATCAGGAGGAGATTCGCTCGAGTGCATCTGGAGCGGATTCGTCGAACGAGAAAGTGAAGTTGACTACTACAAGTTCGGCGTGGGCAAGGACGAAAGGAGACGACAGCCTATACGTGTTCTACCGAGTTGCGGCTGGCGTCAGTTCACACCAGACGACAGGTACACCGACAACCCCACAGTAGTCCCACCTGTCATAATCACCACTGCCACAACTTGACTATAAATACCTTGCTAAATAACTTGTTAAATATAAAATGAACGGCAGGCTGTGTGGTATCTGCGTTTTAGCATGACGCTACCATTGCTTACCACTAGGTACGTCACAGAACCTGTTCGCGAGATGACGTTTAGTAGTTTCGTACAAAAAAACAAACGTTATCGTATATCCAGCACAGAAAGCTATTATTGACTATTGAAAGCAATAATAATTGAAACAAAAAAGTTTTTTACAAACATAACATTATGAGTTTACGAAATAAATTTCACGGAGTTTCGTGTATCCCAATACGTGTTGTTGCGTGTGGGGAAGAGTGAGAGCGAGCATATGTGTGCATGTGTGCACGTGCGGTCGTGCATGTGGCGAACCTGTGGCGTGTGTGTGTGTGTGTGTGTTTGTGTGTGTGTGTGTGTGTGCGAGTGTGTGTGTGTGTGTGTGTGTGCGCACGCACGGACACACACACACACACACACACGTGTGTTTGAGTCAATCTAGCCCACATATGACGTCAATAAGGGAAAGTATCCATGTAGATGATCGGGTGCTGTGACATAGTGTTTAGAGAGTCAAGCTTCGATTCCTCTTGCTGACCTTTCGAACCTTGGGCAAGGTCGTTCACTCCACATTACTCAGTTCACTCAATGGTATGATATGATCGAGTGCCTGCTTATAGATATTGGTCGATATTGGTCGCTGAATTCTTCTCAGAGAAGTACAGGTGGTGTTTGAACCAACAGGTCTGCTAGAGAATAACGTGTAAAACGTTTTGGGGAAGTCTTAAGGACTGTATACCGCACTTTATAAAAGCTTACCATTTCCTTTTACACTCTCATGTCACGTTGTATATGGGACTTTTTGGATTATATATTGTAATAAAAAAACATAAAACAGTACACTATAGTTGAAGCATAAATATAAGAATGCATGATGTCGCTTTAATATGCTAGCCAGTAAGTACGTAGATGTTTTGTCTCTTATAATAAATTATCCGTACTTTATTTAGGCTTGTCAGACAGCGGCTTGAAACACAAGGAAACGTCCTCCGTCACGGTGATTGCTGTCAACAAAGTCCGACTGAAGTCGGTTGCGTATTCAAAGCCACTCGTGGTTGACGACGCACCACCGCTGGTAAGTCCACTGACACATCATCCACTTGTAAAGGGTGAACATTAGATACATGTACAGACACAAACTAAGTGGATCAGTATTAATTAAACAAATGGCTCAACAACTTTAATTTGCCAATAATGACGGTGATTTATGTGGATGGCTTCCACGCAAGCCATTCGCATGAAAAGAGGCACATTTTGGATTAATTCAAGACTGGCAATAAAAACAGTGGAGATGATTATGAATAAATGAAAGTTTTTTTAACAACAACAATATAATACATGCACAGTATAGTGTGCTGATGCTGCTGCTGCTGAAAGGACATAGCTGAAGTCAATGATTTATGTGTTGCTATGCCCTTGTCAAACTAAAAAAACTGAATAAATACAAAACAAATTATATGTAAATTACAAAATAATATTCACAACTCATATATATTTTTACCACAGTGCTTGTGTTACTAATACATGGGTTTAACTAAACAATATATCCAATTAACAATTCACACATATGCAGAAAATAATGACAACTTGAATGCTTTTTAAAACTTGGAAACTTGGAAGCTGAGTCAATTTATTTGGTAAATTGTTTTTATACCCTTGAAGGTGAGTGACAGCAGTCGGAGGGTGGTATTTATCTTTTTAACATAGAACTGTTTGCTTTGTCTGGTATCATGTATGAAACAGTCCACACGTGCTCATCCAAAACCGTGTCATGACCTTGTCGTAAAGACATCGTGGCATTGCACCGTCGCTTCTCGTTAAAATTGAAGCAAACAAATGGCGTGTTTTGTGCATATCAGTCAGACTACGTGATGCTTTTTAAACTTCTGGATCAATGGGCATGGAACAAAGTACTTGTTTTCGTGTATTTCTAATCAGTATTTTATAATGACATTTTCAGTCAGGCCATGCAAGATATCAATGTGTACGAAAATGACATACAAAAAGTGTCAAAAAAATAATTTTCGACCCGTGCCCAGCCGTAATTCTCTTCTGGAATAAAGCGAAAGAAATTGCAAAAGACCGTAGCAGATAGAGAAAGCTCGTCGCCCGATGTCCCGAAAGGAACAGGAGGAAGTAAGTAAGTTCGTACTGTCTACATGACGATCCGTAGGCTGGACATCTATCTTCTCTGCGATGCGTCTCACCACGGAAGCGTTGGCTGTCGTGACGTAATGCACACTCGCATGACCTGTTTGTACGCCTTACAGCTGCGTTGTGATTTATAGACGCCTCTATTGTGCGCCCGATGTTTAACACCTGTTCTAGTGTCAGTTTTTCATCGTGTCCTCTGAAACAAAGGCTTAGCCAGAGACCAGTCTGCCAGCCCTAAAGACTAGCAGATCACACAAGGAATTCAGAAGGGGTCAGCTTGTCACTAGAGTAACTAATAGTTTCAAGTCTAGGGGCCCACATTAATGACTATCATTTGCATAACAGGCACTTAACCAAATTAAATGGATCAGTATTAATTAAACAAATGGCTGAAAAAAATTAATTGGCCAATACTGGCTGTGATTTATGTGGATGGCTTCCACGCAAGCCATTCTCGGGCTAAAAGGCACATTTTGGATTAAATCAAGACTGACAATACAAACAGTGGAGATGATTAGTGTTGTATTGTTGTTTTTACATGTGAAAAAAATACCTCTAAGGGCCTGAGTAGGAAAGTCCCATGATAAGTACTTGTTTCTGGGCATCACTTGTCGACTCAGTAGGGGGGCGCTGTGGTTTTCTTTGACAGCGTCTGGCGATACAAACAGTGGAGATGATTAGTGACAACTTTCTACAGTGATCATGTACATAATAAGACAATTCAATACGGTGGTTGGAAGTTGCCTCGACTTTAGAATTTGGCACGCTTTTTCTTCTCTAAATATATGAAAGGAATACAGCTTAAATCCAAATTTAACTAGTGGCTAAATTGACGGAAGCCAATTGTAACGTTAAGTCAGCAAGGACAAGGTAAAGGCTATCTATTTTGGGTGGTGCCACCTAGCGAATGAACTGTGGAATAGTTCAATGCCTTGAATGACCTGTACATAAAAACAGTGTCAACTCAACTATACTGACTGACTAGCTGGCGTCACACTGGCCACACTTTAGTTAAATTTGGCAAATACTGTATATATCCATGTGAACAATATTACAATAGTATTAGCTTTGGAAATCTCACTTTGTCTTTGAACAATCAATATGTGTATAGTAACTTCTAACAATTTTTTGGGTAAATAAAAAAGACTAATAATGTTTTGCACCTCAGTATCAGCGTATTTTTGACAGTAACACAAAATCCGGGCCAGTAACTTTCACAGGCGGGCCACTAACTTTTCAAATATACTGGCCCCTGGGCCGATGGATACAAAACCATAATGTCAAGGCCTGCTGATAAAACATTTGAGACATGAAGTACTAGCGGTGATGTTATAGAAATTGTCAGCAGTGTAACGAAGTTGATGATTAAGTTGTTTTGTTTATGGAACGGACGCTAGCTGTCGGCACCACGGCTACCGCTGCACACCCATGACCTGAACAGCGATCACGTGATACAGTTTCGATTTCATCGCTACCCTGTACGGAAAATTGCAACTGATTAATGATCTATGACTGTGAAACGACGGCCGGCCGACAAGAACCACGTTGAGCAATAAGCAAACTCCAAGTCATGGTTCTAGAAAATTGTGCGCCAACGCTTATTTACGTGACAAGAACAGATTTTCTTTCAAGCAAATGGGTGTATATTTTCCCGCTAGAGGCACCACATGCAAAAGGTCTGGTGACACAAGCGATAATGGCAATTAGCGCGAGCGATAAACGCTCCCTCGATGAGCAATTAGCGTGAGCGGTAGGGAGCAAGAGTGATTGCTCGCCTCAAACATAATGCACTGATATACCATGGTAATTCGTATGATATACCATAATATATACCTGTATACATATATAATGACACACCATGGTATACCCCTGCCAAAACACCATGATATTTACTATAGTGTAAAACATGGTATACCACAATATTTACCACTGCCTAAACACCATGATATTAATTATGGTATGCCATGGTTTTTTTTCATAAGGGAAGAGAGGCAAGCGTCTACCTTGATCGCCATTGGATGTCCCGCGTGCCCTGTAAGCGGAACAGAAACGACGCCATTCCAACGAATGGAACAGTCAAGTTCTCGGGGTGGATAACAATTGTCTTTGCGACTAAAGCCTTTAAAAAGCATCACAGCGGGTTAGTGTCGGCGCGATGCATCACTATAACTCACCTCTACTGTCAGTTGGACGTCGCATTGAATGTAACACTGGAACAATGCCAGCTGGTCAATCATGACGAAGAAGCATATGTGAAGAATTGCAAATGCACTGAACTTTCCCAGAATTGCGAGGTAAACATATAAACTCCATTGAACGAGTCCATGAACAGTTTCCATGGTGCAAATTGTATAATATACCATATGATGACCTCCTCCCGTCGCTCAGCCAGAAATCGTCGTTGCAGTAGCCTTCACCTCTGTGTAAAAATCAGTGTAATGGATTTTTACTAGAATACTATCACGAGATAAAAATTGAATGCTATAAATGACACCCCGATATAATCAAAGATAAAATATATACTCACAGTTTGTGAGGCTTCTCATGTTATATAAAAACATACTTGTTACACAAATAATATGATTTATGCACTCTATCAAACTGCTACACATGTCAACAAAACCATTAAATACAATACATTTGATGCTAGTTTCAGACAACCAGCACACATACAAACGTACATTCTCACATAAAACAAGCACTCCCCAAAAAAACATACATGAGATAGACACCTTGTAAAGGACCATATAAATTATCACGTAAATAGGGTGGCTCCTATGATAGCGACAATTGTGTCTTAATAGGAGTCACCGACCCCGATTGAATAAGCTATATGATTAATGTCAATACCATAATAGCTGTACATGCGTTTGTATGTATTTTCCAAATAGTATGTTGAACATATAATGATATATACGTATATGTATGCCTGCATAATGTTTATATTTGTTGTTTATACTGCATAAGTGATGTTCAGAAACCAATTAATTGTGTACCTACATGGGGTCAAATAAAAGTTATGTTATGTTATAATTATAAGCCTTATAATAAGTGATCCCATTTTCTTCATTTTACCTCCGCCCCCTAATTTTCACATTTTTTGTATCTCTACTTTTTCATATTCCTTATTTTTACCTCCAGTTTCCACATCCTGATACACCCCTCCCCTACCAGCTGACCATCATGCTCATACATTGACCATTATCACGTCACTGACCGGTCAGCTTCGAAATAATCTGTACACCCGGCCTGGGCACAGTGCTGGGTGTGCACAGACAGCAGATGCTCGGCAAATGTCGAGTGGGTTTGTCCAGCCAAACGTCGTTGTCGCTCCCATTCATCCAAAACATGCCCCAAATAAATGCGTCGGCTGTCATATTTCTTCTTCCTTTTAGCTTCCGCAACCTTCTTTTGTTGTTGTTTGCGCGTTTCCTCTGTGATTTGGGTCTTTCTTCCATTGTAACTGTGATCCAATGGCAACCACGTGCTTGATGTTTACTTCCGGGGAAACGCCTGGCGCCTCTTGTCCACAGCGACAGTTATTGTAACTAAATCTTAATCAAATCACAGCGCCACGTGGTGGGATAAATTATATACAGCCCCCCTTTGAAATACGTTGTATAACATCCCCCAAAAAGTAGGCGGTCACACGGACCAGTAACTAAAAAAATTACTGGCCCGACGGCAAACTAGGTGGTCAGTGACCACCAGGTCAGCGCATATTTTGAACGCATGGCTTCTGGTTTCTCCGCGGACGTCAAATATAGAATACGGTCTGACCACGCCCACGAGCAGTATGTTCCAGCAATATCACATTATTATCCGACTATACAGTATGATGCTAATGACGTAATATTATTAAATTGTTGTATATAAATACATTATAACGCATTCTATGCATGCAGTAGGGAAATTGTTCCGAATGGTCGGGCTGTAAAGTTGTTGTCCTCTCCGTCTTCCTTCCTTCCTTCAGTTGGGCGGTACGCAAATGGCTTAACGGGAATAAAAACATATTGGCTTGAATTCATGTTATATTACATCCTGCTATCTATTTCCATGTCCACCAAACCAAAAAAAATCCAAAAAAATCAATGAATTAGAAATTCCACATTTAATGCTGTACATCCGGACATTTTCAAATATGCATATTTTTGGCGCGCTTTCGGGATGCTGAGATGTGACGTCACTTATGACCCACACTCGCATCAGGCCGACCCTTTCCATGCATTCAGAGCATGTTTACAAGTGTAGCTTTTGGGTCGAAACGAGCGTCAGAATGAGTTATTGTGCAATATTCCGATTAAATACAAGCACTAGTCATCATAGAGGAACAAGCAGTTATCTTACGGTTCCACATGAATTCAATTTTATTCAAAACAATGAATGCGAATGAGCCTCCAGGCTCCAAGTCGACTAGGTATCGCGGAGCTTGGCCTCGTTTTCAGAATAATTATGTCGAATGTAACCAACGGGAGATAATGTACACCAATATACATACATAACAAACATATATCGTATCCAGCTACCGAAAATAACGTGTATAATCTCATAATATCACTAGAATATCGATGTATGAAGGAGGAGTTGTACAATTTATCATAACAACTTAAATCAGTCAGTGAATTTCTGTCGGTCCTGCTAGCTCAGTTAGTAAAGGCGTTGGTTCCTTGGCCTTTATTTTAACAAGATTTAACAAGATTGCAACCCAGAGAATTAACTCTAGGTGGCAGGTGGACAAGGAAGCCCTTTGGCTTATCGAGAGTCCGACCCTTTTATCTATGTGTATCCCGCCCGTCTGAGGTATGTGTCGATTTTATTTTTAAACATATTCACGCTACTAGCACCCACACAATCAGCAGGTAATCTGTTCCATTCATTTACAGTCCTTTGTGAAAATGAAAACTTTCTTATATCCAATCTACTCTGCTCCTTTGCTAATGCAAGTTCATGTCCTCTAGTCCTTCTATCTTTCTTAACTGAGAAAAACATATTTCTATCAATATTTTCATAATCCTTCAATATTTTAAACACTTCTATCTGATCTCCTCTCAATCTCCTGGTCTCTAGTGTTGTTAAACCGCATTTTTTAGGCGTATTGATGACTACTGCGATGCTGGCAATGAAAAGAACGCGCCTGCAGTAGTGACATAAAGGCAAGTTCTTATATAGCGCAGCATCCAGTCCCTAGGATTGCTAAAAGCGCTTGACACTTTACTCCCTGACAGACCTGTTCAATCGAACACCATCTCGACTGCTGACTAATTAAATGTCCTTACCCAATCATAATTTGATATTACTTATTATTGCTATTATTTCGGTTGTCTACTAGTAGTATATTATTTTTAAATTATTTATTCATTAATATTTATTGTATATATTAATCTTACTTATGTGTACATATATTGTTTTACAGTAGCCAGTTTTTATTGTAGACTCTGTAAACACCATTGAACAATGGTTTACTGTGGCAGGTCACATGGCCTAGACAGCTATTTCTGTCTCGTGTGCAGACTGGGCCTGTGTGCCTTAAAACCTGGTTTACTGTGGCAGGTCACATGGCCCAGACAGCTATTTTTGTCTCGTGTGCAGACTGGGCCTGTGTGCCTTAAAACCTGGTTTACTGTGGCAGGTCACATGGCCTAGACAGCTATTTTTGTCTCGTGTGCAGACTGGGCCTGTGTGCCTTAAAACCTGGTTTACTGTGGCAGGTCACATGGTCTAGACAGCTATTTTTGTCTCGTGTGCTGACTGGGCCTGTGTGCCTTAAAACCTGGTTTACTGTGGCAGGTCACATGGCCTAGACAGCTATTTGTGTCTCGTGTGCAGACTGGGCCTGTGTGCCTTAAAACCTGGTTTACTGTGGCAGGTCACATGGCCTAGACAGCTATTTCTGTCTCGTGTGCAGACTGGGCCTGTGTGCCTTAAAACCTGGTTTACTGTGGCAGGTCACATGGCCTAGACAGCTATTTTTGTCTCGTGTGCAGACTGGGCCTGTGTGCCTTAAAACCTGGTTTACTGTGGCAGGTCACATGGCCTAGACAGCTATTTTTGTCTCTTGTGCAGACTAGGCCTGTGTAACTTAACACCTAGTTTACTGTGGCAGGGCACATTTGAATGCCTGCACTCTCTGATTGTGTTCCTTTGTTGTAGGAGTCAACATCAATCTGGGGTTGCTAGCCCTAGGAAATGTGATCGGCGCCCTTGGCAATATATCCAAAAAAAAAAATTACATTCCTTACCGCAGCTCTAAGCTTACTCGTTTGCTGCAAGGTAAATTTACCTCTCATTTTATACTATTTTATATACATATATAGTTTCACAACAAATGGTGATACAATCCAGAGGGATTGTTAAAATAAACTGAACAAATTACCTGACTGTTACATGATATCTTATTTGTTTTTATAGTTTTATTAGCAGCAGATTTATGGACATTAATGCAATGATCAGTATGCGAATCAAGTCAAAGTTTGGTGACCTGTCTATAGCTTCAATAATATTTTACGTAGATTTTTTTAATTTGCAGTTGATGTTGTCTCATGTGAGCCAACATCTATGCAAAATTTCATAAGTGATTCACCACGGTGACATTATGGTCATTCCATGTCCAATGAATCACTCAAAACATCATCCGACTTCATTTTGATGAAATATAATACAGTTGTTGGCTTCCCCGAGAAGTTCGATTGAACAGGTCTGCCAGGATGTACAGTGTAAAGCGCATTGAGCAGTCCTGTGGACTGGCTACTGCGCTATTTAAGAACTTACCCTTTTTCACATCTGTTCAATCGAACTTCTCTGGGAACCAACAACTGTACTAAATTTCATCAAAACGAATTTGGGTGATGTTTTGAGTGATTCATTTGACATGGAATGACCATAAAGTCACCGTGGTGAAACACTTGAAAGCATTGCTACCGCTGGATGTTTCAGACTCCCTGGGAGGCAACAGCCTGACAGTCATGGTGGTGTGCATCAGTCCCGCTGACTACAACAAGGAGGAAACCCTGAACACCATGCGGTATGCAGACCGCGCCCGCAGGATAACAAACAAACCAAAAATCCTGCACTTGGTAGGTGCACAGTGTTGTCGTCTGCATTTTTATGTAAAAATAGCTTTGGTCAGTTAGTAATTTTGTTCTGTGCTGCCTGTGAAACAGGGGTACATGGAGACTGAGGTCTGAGTGAGCAGAGAACTGCTAGTAAAACAGGGGTACTTAGGGACTGAGGTCTGAATGAGCAGAGAACTGCTAGTAAAACAGGGGTACTTAGGGACTGAGGTATGAGTGAGCAGAGAACTGCTAGTAAAACAGGGGTACTTAGGGACTGAGGTCTGAGTGAGCAGAGAACTGCTAGTAAAACAGGGGTACTTAGGGACTGAGGTCTGAATGAGCAGAGAACTGCTAGTAAAACAGGGGTACTTAGGGACTGAGGTATGAGTGAGCAGAGAACTGCTAGTAAAACAGGGGTACTTAGGGACTGAGGTCTGAGTGAGCAGAGAACTGCTAGTAAAACAGGGGTACTTAGGGACTGAGGTCTGAGTGAGCAGAGAACTGCTAGTAAAACAGGGGTACTTAGGGACTGAGGTCTGAGTGAGCAGAGAACTGCTAGTAAAACAGGGGTACTTAGGGACTGAGGTCTGAGTGAGCAGAGAACTGCTAGTAAAACAGGGGTACTTAGGGACTGAGGTCTGAAAGAGCAGAGAACTGCTAGTAAAACAGGGGTACTTAGGGACTGAGGTCTGAATGAGCAGAGAACTGCTATTAAAACAGGGGTACTTAGGGACTGAGGTCTGCATGAGCAGAGAACTGCTATTAAAACAGGGGTACTTAGGGATTGAGGTCTGAGTGAGCAGAGAACTGCTAATAAAACAGGGGTACTTAGGGACTGAGGTCTGAGTGAGCAGAGAACTGCTATTACAACAGGGGTACTTAGGGACTGAGGTCTGAGTGAGCAGAGAACTGCTATTAAAACAGGGGTACTTAGGGACTGAGGTCTGAGTGAGCAGAGAACTGGTAGACAAATAATTGCAGCCTATGTTTTGTGAGGTGACAAAACCTTTCGTACGCATAGATACTGAGAGTTCTGCCATTGATTGTTCATCAAAAACCTTACAATTATACTGGCCATAAAATTACAAAGAAATTATCTTCGTTTTAAAAATGTGGATATTTGACTTCATATTGTAACTTTTCCAAAATTCTGCTCAGTTATCCCAGTGCAATAATTGGCGTATTAGTCAATAATAAACGTGTGAAATAATACAAATTGTGACAATAAAGAATCTGTTTGTGGGAAAACAAAGTCCCACTATGTTTTTGATGACACAAATCATCCAAAGATCGATAAAACATGGAGGATTGTAAGTATATATATATATATATATATATGTTTGAAAACTGGCTATTTTAGGTGTCATTTTGTTTCTTTAGGTTCAGACATTGCAGAGTGGGGGAGCCACCATCAGCAGCAGCAGCAACAACAACAATGGGTGAGTAATGGTTGTTTATAACACAAGTGGGGAGAGGTGGTCTGTCAATCAAGGGGACGGTGGTTCAATTCCAATTTCATTCACCTCACATTGCCTGTGTCTTTCGGAAGAGACACTAAAAGCCATTGGTCCCTTCTATCTGGTGTCTATGCCAGAGAAATTAAAAGATCCCACACATGGCACACAGGGGGTAAATGTGTAACCTGCCGTGGACTCACAGAGTGGTGGTCTCTATCTCTAACCCACTGGATCTTGCTCTAGTCAGGCAGTTTAGGGCCAAAGTTTGACATTATCAGGACATGCTGGACAAAAGCACCAATTTTTCCTGACAATCTATGTGCCATAACTTTTCACAATTTTATTGAAACCAAGTCATGTGACCTTTCAGGACCCTGTTTCAGCCATTTAAAACAATTTTTTTTGAAGAAAACATTGAAAAGTTATGTTTTTCAGTTAAATGCTCCAATTGTCATGTAATTCGGAAGCTATACATACTTTTAAACGTTAATCACAAATCTTCTATCGGCTTTCCATTCCGAGCCATATTTGGGTCACCAGAAGTCAATAAAGGATTATTTTGTTTGATTTTTAGCCTGTTCGCCACCGGGTGCATGATGGTTTTAGCTGATATGTAGTATTTAGAACTGGCTGACTTGCAAAAAACTAATCCAGATAACATTGCCGGTGTTTGGTAACTTGCTGAAATATAATCATCTATATAGAGATTCCAGTGATTACTTTAGATGCACCACTGTATGCACTGGCCAAGTTTGTCCAGTGGAACTGGCCTCAGACACATTTCGGGGACAAGTATGTATTCATGTTCGTTGGTCTCCATATTGAAATGGGAATGTGGAAAACATTCGGGGACTACTTGAAGGCCTCTGGATGGACAACTGCACTGACCCAAGCAGGAATCGCCTCCTGTGGAGCAGCTGACGCCTTACTCAAGGCATCACACCTAACCAGGACTAAACATGCCCACCAAGTGAGTGTTCTGACCCTGTCAAAACTCCAGCACAATGCCTTCACACACACTATGGCCGAAGGACCACATGATGTGAGGGCCAAAGAAAAGTGGAAACAAGATATAATCAGCAAGAGCCCAACATTTCAGTATTGGGATACCATCCTCAAGATAGAAATACTTGGTCTGCTTTTTGTGCGGGCCAACCGAGAATGAACGAGACTTCCCCTTGTATGTGGAATGACTTAAGGCTTTGGTGGGTTGGTTCCTTTCCCTTGATCATCAGAACTATGCCAGGTGGATTCCCGTACACATACGAGACATGGAGACCCTACCCCCAGCCATCCAAGACAAATTCGAAGACAGGCCACTGGGTTGTTTCAAAGACGTTCAGGCGATTCTCATCCATATCATGCGACCAGGCTCACAAGCAAAATAATGACATGGTGAAGGGTACAGGGGGTGCAGTGGGACTGACAGAGAATCCTTCAGCTTTCAAGAAATAAATGATAGCTGGACCTGAGCAAGCACGACTTCTTCAAGAGTTTGAGGAGGAGTTTACCTCAGAAGAAGAAAATCAAAAAACCTCCACAAAGAGGGACTGTCAACGCAGAAGACATTCAAAGAGCAAACACTTGTTTGCCAGCCCTGAACTGTTAACAATGGACACTCGGAATGTCCTCGACGAGTCTGTTGTGAACACAGTCCGTACCGTGGCAGCAGTGGGCAGGGAGCAAAACAATGCCTACCGTCAACCAATGCTAACTGACCGCAAACGTTCTATCCATGAGCCTATCAAGAAAACCTCACTGCCTCTGTTTAGTTGTCCAACATCCAAGGCAAAGACCAAGCAGACAGGGCAGATCTCACTGCTGAAGGATGATGTGTCACTCTTCTCCAGATTATATATAGTCATACAGAATAGGGATGGAGACATGGGAACCTTTTTCAAGCATGAAAATCACCCATATCCTCCATCTCTCTCTGACAGAGGTAAACTACGACAAGGGAAGAGGTCGGATTTGCTTACCATTCTGACCCAAGAGACAGATGAGCCACATACAGAACCTCCTAGATCATTCGATGTGAACATTCTTGATGGTGCTGCTGTTGTGCACCTCCTGCCAATCATTAACATCACAACATTTGATGAATATTTTGATGAATATACCAGTCGCATATTTCTTCCACACATCAGGCAGCAGTTGGAGACCTCTACAAGAGTTGAGAAGGTTTGAGAAGGAAGGTTTGCTGGTCAAGTAAGTGTAGTCGTAATCTTCATCGGCAAATTCCATGCCATCATCGCCAAATATCCACTTGCAGACATCTGGGTTGCTTTTGGCACTGGGAAAAAATTTCATATATCTACATATCAAGCTCTCTGCCATGGGCTGGGCAAAGATAAGTCCACAGCCCTTCCCATCTTCCACAGTTTCAGGGTGTGACACAGCGTCAGCATTCCATAGAAAGGGGAAGAAGTCAACATGTGAAGCCTGGAATTCCTACCCTGAGGTTACCCAGACATTCAACTACATGGCAGGAAACCCACACACTCAATTGACAGTGGACTCCCAACACTTCCAATCACTGGAGCGATTCACAGTCGTTATCTATGACAAGACAAGCACTCTGGAATCTGTGAATGAGGTACGGAGAGAGTTGTTCTGCAAGAAGAACAAAACGATGGAGAACATTCCACCTACTCAAGAGGCTTTGTTACAACATTGGAGGCGCATTGCCTACCAAGCTGGAATCTGGACGACATGTGAAGTGGCCCAACAACAAACTAGTACTCCAGAAGGGTGGGGAAACAGAGATCAAGACCTGGCTTCCTGTGTGGAGCACACTATCGATGGCCTCCAAAGCGTGCAGTCAACTGGTGAAGTGTGGGTACAAAAGTGTGAGTGGCTGCGGCGCAAGGGGTTCGTGCAAGAAGGCACACTGGAAATGCACTGAGCTTTGCAACTGAAAATGCGACATATAACCAAATGCAACACATAACCGAACTTGCAAAACATTGATCTAACAAAACAAGCTATTCTTACTAAACGTTTAAGCAAGATCATTGAACATATTTTGCTATCCCATTACTTTGTGGTAAATTCAATAATAAAGGTTTTTAACGAGCCAAACGGAAATTGAAGACTACGAACTAATAAAGTGTTAGAAAAAGTTGGATCTTTTGTCTGGAATGTCCCTAAATTTTGCTAAGCTATCTCACTGAACACTTTACTAGCTTAAACAAGCTGAAAATGAAACAATGTGACCTTTTATTCAAGCTCAACACAAAGCCGATAGCAGATTTGTGTTGAGCTTGCCAAAGTATATCAGGGATGAGAAATTTCCGGTTTTTGCCGGAATTCCGGTTTTTATACTGCTCCAAAGATCACTTTTGTGAATCGTGTAAATCCGGGGAGAAAAAAATGAATGTTGGGGGGTATGGCATATAAAATCCTGGACAATTCACCTACGATCTATCCACCGGGTGTCGCCACGTGTTAATGACACTGCCTGGCGATTAGAGACAGAACCGACCCAGCCAAACCCGTGAATCTGCGAAGTAAAACCCTCACTTCTGTCGGCTGTTCGCTTCAGCGCTTTCGAAGTGCGCGCACAAAAAGCAGTGGACCAATAGGAAACAACGATGTATTTTGTGGAGATGTTGATAATTTTCGAACACAATGGCTAATCGACGATTTGTTGTACGGCAAGACAAATATTGCGTGAAGGACATTCACAAAAGTGTCAAGAATAAGTGGAATTGGGCGTGGCTGGGGAGATCGGCTGGAGACACTATGTTGGATATATTCATCAGTAAATTATGAGCACCAGGGAATGGACTCGTGGTGGGCTACCATATTCTCTACTGGCAAGTTCCCAGCCTTGTCAAAACTGGTGGCTGCAATGATGAGCTGCTTTCATGGTCCTCAAGTGGAAGGGTGTTTTAGTCACATGTCTAGCATCATGAATACTGCCACTGCCACAAAGAATGTTAGTACATTCAACACTATCCAGATAGTGACGTACTCACTCATGGCAAGCAACAAGACTGTTATACAGGACTTCCACAAACAGGACTGGTCGCCTCGTTCACAACACGAGGTGTGCATACAAAATGTACTCCATCCATCTTGCCGAGGAAGGAAAGATGAAGGAGGAGAAGAAAACTAAGCTGAACATGTCAAAGACGAAGGCAGCCACCAAGTACAAATCTAAGGAAGCAGTTGAGCTGGCAACAAAGAAAGCTAGAATGGCCCATCAACGGGCTGTTTTGACAAAGCTGGCCAAGGAGAAAGCTGCCCGTCAGCCAACTCGGGTTCAGCCCAGAAAATATAATTAACAAGTGAGTTAGTACTATGACAATGTGTGCGTGAGTCTGTGTGCTTTTTTTGCTATTGGAAATGTTAAGATTTTCTATTTAATATTGCTCAAAATACACCATATGTCGTCTACAATTAAAACATATCTCCGCGGAGTTCCCCCTTCCCCCGATTAGATGAGACAGTCCTCTCGAGCTGAAATGTGGGCCACAGCAAAATTTCCGGTTTTTTCTCTGAATGTCACTCTGATTCCTGGTATATCTATATGCCAAATTATATATGAAACGCAGAGCATTTAACTACAAAAACTGAATTTGTTAATGTTTTCTTCTACCATTTTTTCTAAGTGGCTGAAACAGCCTCCAGCAAGGTCACGTGACTTGGTTCCAATAAATGTATTAAAAGTCATGGCACACAGATTGTGAGGAAAAAAATTGGTGCTTTTGTCTGGCACGTCCGCATCAGCTGCCTCACTGCACCCAGCAGCCGGAGTTGCTGTCGGGTCGGGTGTGTGAGAGATGGCGAGCAGGCAGTGCAGGCAGTGCAGGCAGTGCAGGCAGTGCAGGCAGTGCAGGCAGTGCAGGCAGTGCAGGCAGTGTATCATTGAACCCAATGGTCCTATATCAATATACATAACATTTATCACACAATTTAAACAATAGCAATTTCTATGTTTGGATTTTTTAATGGTCAACTACAGGTGAGGTATGTTGTTATTATCTATTGTGGTCATGTTATTATTAGTGAAACTGCTATGACAAGTAATTGGACAACAGAAAGAGAAAGATATGTCACAAGTAACTAACCTGCTATCTCCTTGTCACATCCATCATGTTCTGTTGCAGCGACTTAGACACACTGCAGCTGAAGGTGGCAACCCTCGAGGTAAGAATACCTCAGTGGCAGTAGACATCTAAGGGAAACCTTAGTTTAGGCCAGTGTGCTTTATATATCAGTTAGGATAGTTACATGGTACAGAGCAAAAATATGGTCAGTTTCATCCATGCATTGAAATTCACCCTCAAAAGGTTTTAACACACACTTGTGTGCAAAAAAAGAAGCAGTTTGGACAGATCTTCACACTTTGGATCTTTAAATGCATTTACAAATGTGCATTGAACATCTGTGCTGATTTAAACTGGAATTAAAAAGAATGTAATTGTCCCAATATCTGATGAAGAGTGTGGTAACTTATGGTAACAAAATAAAAATCTCACAAAAGACGCCTACATAAAAAACATGTATCCTGCTATTCTCTATGACCAGCAGAACGTGTCATGTGAATCGGTGCAAAATCAGGCAGTGTATTAAAATAGGCAAAGAACGTTAGAACACGAGACTTCCATGACGCGATTATGGCATGTCACAAATCACACGGTACCAGTACAACAGCAGTACGGTACCAGTACAACAGCGGTATGGTACCAGTACAACAGCGGTACGGTACCAGTAAAATAGCCATATGCAGAAGATGATTTGCTTCTGTATTCATGCGAACGTTTGTAACAATGTAGACTTTAGCTGCATTCAGACTTCAGCGCACGTGCATTCCAAACAATGGATTTACCCTACAGAAGGTGAGAAACCTGACATATTGGGTATTTCAAAAGAACAAAGGTGTTACGTTAAACTTGTGGGGTTGTAGATTAATCCCTGAAACTTTGTCACTCGAGGTTCAGGCCGTCAAGGAGGAAAAGGTTAACATACGTACTTTTCTTGATTATTGTAAGATGTCTTTATGAATTGCCAGGAGGAGAACTTGCGGCTGTTGCGGGAGCTGAATGGGAGGAGGAATGAGTTGTGTGATGAGATGGAGGATACTGGGGTGAGTAGAGATGGGGAAGATTGTATGACAAAAGAGACATGTTTCTCATCCAAGTTTTGGTCACTGTATACGCGGTATACCTTCAACGTGTTTATTTAAGTATAAAGAACATTATATTAAAACACAAGGAGTAGACTGCTTCGTTTTAAAGTTTGCCGCATGTTTGGAATATGTTCTCTCTTAACGTACAATCGGGTGAAAATATTACACAATTCTGCCATTTTTGAAAACTTACCTTTACAAACTTGCATATCTACCTTAGCTCTGTGGCATTTCCCTTCAACAATGTTAGTACTGCTTATTGGTTTCCAGCACAGTGCTTCAATGACACCAGGGGGCAGCAGCGATGTATCGCACTCCCCAGATGGCACCCCTGACTCTGTGGTCCATGACCACGCTCTGAGACAGGACTTGGAAAAGAAGGTGAGACTTGCCAGTCAGGTGCAACAGAACAACGACCAGATGAACACCATGCGGCTGCAGTATGAGATGGGTGGCAAACTTCAACGTGTCCAAAATTGTTTGGCAAAATTAAATACTGTATATCCTCCTTAGCTTCTTAATAATTCCATCCATTTGTTGATGACTTTTGCTCTGTACATGACAATGAGAATGCTTAATCCTCAGGATTTGTACTGCCACTGAGCTTAGATTTTCCCGAAGATGAAGATATTATTATGGTGGAGCTCAGTGGCTAGGGCACCTGACTCTCATTCGAGAGAACCCCAGTTCGTATCCTGTGCTTTGGTGTCGAACCTTGGGCAAATTCCTTCACCCTACATTGCTCCAGTTGACTCAGTTTTATGGATGAGTACGTGGCTATAGTAAGTGGTGGATTTTGTGTATGAATAGTCTTTGTGCATTAATTGCAGTGTGACTTAATGATTCCCAGAGAAGTCAAGATGGTGTTCAATTGAACAGGTCTGCCAGGGAGTAAAGTGTAAAGCGCTTTGAGCAGTCCTGAGGACTGGATACTGCACTATATAAGAACTTACCTTTACTTTCCTCTATCTAGTGGTGACATGTCATGAGTTAGTGTCATCTAGTGGTGACACGTCATGATGTCAGTGTCATCTAGTGATAAGAGATCATGAGTTAGTGTCATCTAGTAATGATACGTCATTATGTCAGTGTCATCTAGTGGTAACAGATCATGAGTTAGTGTCATCTAGTAGTGATATGTCAGTGTCATCTAGTGGTAACATATCATGAGTTAGTGTCATCTAGTAGTGATATGTAATGATGTCAGTGTCATCTAGTGGTAACATATCATGAGTTAGTATCATCTAGTAGGGATATGTAATGATGTCAGTGTCATCTAGTGGTAACAGATCATGAGTTAGTATCATCTAGTAGGGATATGTCATGATGTCAGTGTCATCTAGTGGTAACATATCATGAGTTAGTGTCATCTAGGAGTGATATGTCATGATGTAAGTGTCATCTAGTGGTAACATATCATGAGTTAGTGTCATCTAGCAGTGATATGTCATGATGTAAGTGTCATATAGTGGTAACATATCATGAGTTAGTGTCATCTAGCAGTGATATGTCATGATGTCAGTATCGTCTAGTGGTAACAGATCATGAGTTAGTATCATCTAGTAGGGATATGTAATGATGTCAGTGTCATCTAGTGGTAACACATCATGAGTTAGTGTCATTTAGCAGTGATATGTCATGATGTCAGTGTCATCTAGTGGTAACACGTGAGTTAGTGTCATCTAGCAGTGATATGTCATGATGTCAGTGTCATCTAGTGGTAACACATCATGAGTTAGTGTCATCTAGCAGTGATATGTCATGATGTCAGTGTCATCTAGTGGTA
>JAHLWY010000960.1:0-34433 GCA_020002185.1 Paraescarpia echinospica
AATATCAATGACTAACCGACCGACCATGATTGTTGAAGAACAAGTACTGGAAATATCAATGATTAACCGTCCGATCATGATTGTGGAAGAACAAGTACTGGAAATCTCAATGATAAACCGTCCGATCATGATTGTGGAAGAAAAAGTACTGGAAATCTCAATGATAAACCGTCCGATCATGATTGTGGAAGAACAAGTACTGGAAATATCAATGATTAACCGTCCAATCATGATTGTGGAAGAACAAGTACTGGAAATATCAATGATTAACCGTCCGATCATGATTCTTGAAGAACAAGTATTGGAAATCTCAATTATTAACCGTCCGATCATGATTGTTGAAGAACAAGTACTGGAAATATCAATGATTAACTGTCCGATCATGATTGTGGAAGAACAAGTACTGGAAATATCAATGATTAACCGTCCAATCATGATTCTTGGAGAACAAGTACTGGAAATCTCAAAGATTAACCGTCCTGTCATTATTGTTGAAGAACAAGTACTGGAAATATCAATGATTAACTGTCCGATCATGATTGTGGAAGAACAAGTACTGGAAATATCAATTATTAACCGTCCAATCATGATCTTGAAGAACAAGTACTGGAAATTTCATTGATTAACCGTCCGATCATGATTGTTGAAGAACAAGTACTGGAAATATCAATGATTAACTGTCCGATCATGATTGTGGAAGAACAAGTACTGGAAATTTCAATGATTAACCGACCGATCATGATTGTTGAAGAACAAGTACTGGAAATATCAATGATTAACCGACCAATCATGATTGTTGAAGAAGAAGTACTGGAAATATCAATGATTAACCGTCCGATCATGATTGTTGAAGAACAAGTACGGGAAATCTCAATGATTAACCGTCCAATCATGATTGTTGAAGAACAAGTACTGTAAATATCAATGATTAACCGTCCGATCATGATTGTGGAAGAACAAGTACTGGAAATATAAATGATTAACCGTCCGATCATGATTGTGGAAGAACAAGTACTGGAAATATCAATGATTAACCGTCCGATCATGATTGTGGAAGAACAAGTACTGGAAATATCAATGATTAACCGACCGATCATGATTGTGGAAGAACAAGTACTGGAAATCTCAATGATAAACCGTCCAATCATGATTGTGGAAGAACAAGTACTGGAAATCTCAATAATAAACCGTCCGATCATGATTGTGGAAGAACAAGTACTGGAAATATCAATGATTAACCGACCGATCATGATTGTTGAAGAACAAGTACTGGAAATCTCAATGATTAACCGTCCGATCATAATTGTTAAAGAACAAGTACTGGAAATATCAATGATTAACCGTCCGATCATGATTGTGGAAGAACAAGTACTGGAAATATCAATGATTAACCGACCGATCATGATTGTGGAAGAACAAGTACTGGAAATCTCAATGATAAACCGTCCGATCATGATTGTGGAAGAACAAGTACTGGAAATCTCAATGATAAACCGTCCGATCATGATTGTGGAAGAACAAGTACTGGAAATATCAATGATTAACCGTCCAATCATGATTGTGGAAGAACAAGTACTGGAAATATCAATGATTAACCGTCCGATCATGATTCTTGAAGAACAAGTACTGGAAATCTCAATTATTAACCGTCCGATCATGATTGTTGAAGAACAAGTACTGGAAATCTCAATGATTAACCGTCCGATCAAAATTGTTGAAGAACAAGTACTGGAAATATCAATGATTAACCGACCGATCATGATTGTGGAAGAACAAATACTGGAAATCTCAATGATTAACCGTCCAATCATGATTGTTGAAGAACAAGTACTGGAAATCTCAACGATTAACCGTCCGATCATGATTGTTGAAGAACAAGTACTGGAAATATCAATGATTAACCGACCGACCATGATTGTTGAAGAACAATTACTGGAAATATCAATGATTAACCGTCCGATCATGATTGTTGAAGAACAAGTACTGGAAATATCAATGATTAACCATCCGATCAAGATTGTTGAAGAACAAGTACTGGTAATATCAATGATTAACCGACCAATCATGATCTTGAAGAACAAGTACTGGAAATATCAATGATTAACCGACCAATCATGATTGTGGAAGAACAAGTACTGGAAATATCAATGATTAACCGTCCAATCATAATTGTTGAAGAACAAGTACTGGAAATCTCAATGAATAACCGACCAATCATGGTTGTGGAAGAACAAGTACTGGAAATCTCAATGATTAACCGTCCGATCATAATTGTTGAAGAACAAGTACTGGAAATCTCAATGATTAACCGACCAATCATGATTGTGGAAGAACAAGTACTGGAAATCTCAATAATTAACCGTCCGATCATGATTGTTGAAGAACAAGTACTGGAAATATGAATGATTAACCGTCCGATCATGATTGTTGAAGAACAAGTACTGGAAATCTCAATGATTAACCGTCCAATCATGATTGTGGAAGAACAAGTACTGGAAATATCAATGATTAACCGACCGATCATGATTGTTGAAGAACAAGTACTGGAAATATAAATGATTAACCGTCCGATCATGATTGTGGAAGAACAAGTACTGGAAATATCAATGATTAACCGACCGATCATGATTGTTGAAGAACAAGTACTGGAAATCTCAATGATTAACCGTCCGATCATGATTGTGGAAGAACAAGTACTGGAAATCTCAATGATAAACCGTCCGATCATGATTGTGGAAGAAAAAGTACTGGAAATCTCAATGATAAACCGTCCGATCATGATTGTGGAAGAACAAGTACTGGAAATATCAATGATTAACCGTCCAATCATGATTGTGGAAGAACAAGTACTGGAAATATCAATGATTAACCGTCCGATCATGATTCTTGAAGAACAAGTACTGGAAATCTCAATTATTAACCGTCCGATCATGATTGTTGAAGAACAAGTACTGGAAATATCAATGATTAACTGTCCGATCATGATTGTGCAAGAACAAGTACTGGAAATATCAATGATTAACCGTCCAATCATGATTCTTGGAGAACAAGTACTGGAAATCTCAATGATTAACCGTCCTGTCATTATTGTTGAAGAACAAGTACTGGAAATATCAATGATTAACTGTCCGATCATGATTGTGGAAGAAAAAGTACTGGAAATATCAATGATTAACCGACCGATCATGATTGTTGAAGAACAAGTACTTGAAATATCAATTATTAACCGTCCAATCATGATCTTGAAGAACAAGTACTGGAAATTTCATTGATTAACCGTCCGATCATGATTGTTGAAGAACAAGTACTGGAAATATCAATGATTAACTGTCCGATCATGATTGTGGAAGAACAAGTACTGGAAATATCAATGATTAACCGACCGATCATGATTGTTGAAGAACAAGTACTGGAAATATCAATGATTAACCGACCAATCATGATTGTTGAAGAAGAAGTACTGGAAATATCAATGATTAACCGTCCGATCATGATTGTTGAAGAACAAGTACGGGAAATCTCAATGATTAACCGTCCAATCATGATTGTTGAAGAACAAGTACTGGAAATATCAATGATTAACCGTCCGATCATGATTGTGGAAGAACAAGTACTGGAAGTCTCAATGATTAACCGTCCGATCATGATTGTTGAAGAACATGTACTGGAAATGTCAATGATTAACCGTCCAATCATGATTCTTGAAGAACAAGTACTGGAAATCTCAATGATTAACCGTCCGATCATGATTGTTGAAGAACAAGTACTGGAAATATTAATGATTAACCGTCCAATCATGATTGTGGAAGAACAAGTACTGGAACTATCAATGATTAACCGTCCAATCACGATTGTGGAAGAACAAGTACTGGAACTATCAATGATTAACCGTCCAATCATGATTGTGGAAGAACAAGTACTGGAAATATCAATGATTAACCGACCGATCATGACTGTGGAAGAACAAGTGCAGGAAATCTCAATGATTAACCGTCCGATCATGTCCATGTGCCGGCGGTCTTATTGAGTTTTGCTATCCTAGCGAGCCAGCGGTAGTGTTACTACTATTAGTTACTTTAACTTCCCGAACATTACGCCCAATATTAGCCACGTTTGGTCAAAACCCAAAATGGCCGAATTTAAGCAGTGATGAGATGGTTGGATAATGGGCCCAGCCTCACTTCCACGTGTTCACATGCGACAAGACAGATGCTACTACATGGCACTGATGTAATCAGCAGCGACCCTGGCGAGGAAAGTTTTTGGTGTGGTGTTCTGTGTGTGTGTGTGTGAGTGTGTGTGTGTGTGTGTGTGTGTGTGTGTGTGTGTGTGTGTGTGTGTGTGTGTGTGTGTGTGTGTGTGTGTGTGTGTGTGTGTGTCTGTGTCTGTGTGTGTGTGTGTGTCTGTGTGTGTGTATGTGTGGGTGTATGTGTGTATGTGTGTTTGTGTTTGTACCTGCATTTGCGTGTGTGCGATTGTTTTCGTGTGTGCGTGCATGCGTGCGTACGCGTGTATATTGTGTGTATATGGGTGCGTGCGTGCGTCCACCATGCGTGCGTGCGTGCGTGCGTGCGTTCGTTCGTTCGTGCGAATGTGCGTAAGAGAGAAAGCATGTGTGTGCGTGTGTGGGTGCATGCGTGCGTGTAGGTGCGTGTGTGTGTGGTTCGAAAGGTGAGTGGAGTACAACTCGATGAGGGTACGAAGATAAACAAAGAGCATTAGATACCAGTCAATTATTTTGACCAGAAACACACACACACACTCACACGCACACGCACACACACACACACACACACACACACACATACACACACACACACACACACACACACACACATACAGGTACATACAGGTACATATTATTACTATTGGCGATGTCCGTTAAACATGCGAGGAGAGCGAGAATCGATCTGAAGTCAGGCAGGATACTGTTATCGGTCTCTCGCTATAGTCAACATTGCTATTACATATAGTGTTTCGCCATTGTGGTTTGACGACGTCGACGTTGGTGGTGTAGACACCTGGTACGATCGGAAAGGCTCACAAAAGTAGGATATAATCATCGGGTGAGAGGAGAATTATACCTTTGTTTCCACTTAGCCATTACACAGCGCTGAAAAAAATATTTCGTAATATCCGCTAATTCGTACAACATAATATTGATGAATTCTTGAATGTCAGTGAAATTATACTTACAGCGACGTAGAGCCGTATACTTAATTTGGAAGACTTCGTATGTTTTCGAAGAGTCAGTTTTGAAAGAAACAAACAGTACATTGCTGCTGGAAATTATGACTCTTATCCATGGAGATCCGCAGAATGTGCCAAGAAGTGGCCGCGAAGCATTCACCCCGTCGTAAACTCTCACGTTGTCCATCTTGGTCGAACAGGTCGGATGTTTGCTTATCTCCATTTCGAATGTGAGTATCTCCAATTTAACGATCTGCAAACGGACCCAAACTAAAGTGAACAACAACAACTACCCAAACAATATAAATGAATGATGCCGATGTAAAGAGAAACACGTGATATAATAATAATAATAATACGGTAACTTCTATTGTGCCTAAATCCTTGGAAACCAAGTTCGGAGGCGCATCAAGACAAGGTTATAGAGGTAAGTTTTTTTAATGACGGCTGGATAGTGTCCACTGATCTAACACTAAGAGGGAGCGTCTTCAAAAATATTGGTGCAGCAACAGAAAAAGCCGTTGTTCCAATGTCAGTGTTGACTCCAGGAACGAAACGATAGTCAGAACTAGAATGATCATAGCTGAATAGGTTTCCTTACAGGAGTAAACAATGAACGCAAATATGATGGTTGCTTACATGAAAATGCCTGGTATGCCATGGTACTGATATAAAAAAAACTATAGATATCGGACAGGAAGCCAGTGAAGACTTCAAAAGGGCCAAGAGTGAGAAAAACGCGGAGACCGAGTCACAAACCTCGTCAAATAATTATTTACATATTGTAATTTTGTGATATCCTTAAGGGCAATATTGTGAATAGGGAATTCAAGAGTCCAGTCTACTAGTAACTAGCGCAGTTTCAATAGTTTTTGAAACACAAAGAGGCAAATACCGACAAATACGTCGTAAATCGCTAATATGATAATAACAGCAGCGACAAATTGGAGAAATATGCTGTCTGAAATTGAAGTTGTCATCAAAGATAAATCCTAGATTTCGTGATGAAAGTGCAGGACTAACATACTGGCTAAGTAAAACTGTGGGAAAAAAGTTAATAGTGTTGTTCACGCTGCCTTTGTAGACCAAATACTATAAGAAACTAGTTTTGTCAGCTTATATTCGTGAAAATGTTCATCAAGTTGGAAGAATAATTAAATAAGCAAATTTCTTAATTCGCAAAATACATTCAACTCACTTCGACGTTTCGACCGCCTTCGGCAGCCTTCTTCAGGAACTGATCTTTCTCTACTCGCCAGATGGCGCGGCGAGCAGGCTGTCCCACACGTGACTCAATCGGTAGGCCCTTCATCTCTATTCACTGTATGTGTAGTCTTTCTGAACAATGGCGTCCTTGAATCATCGCGCACCTCTGTCTGTCTCTGTATCAACTACTCTTGCACCTTCCCAGTCTATGACACAGTTTTGTTTGTCCGCATGGTCAGTTATAGCCGACTTGCGTTCAATATTTGTCGAGTCTTTCCTTTTTCCTCGAGTGAAACGTCTTGTTGTCACGGTTTCGACTTCTATCATATGTTCTTCTAGTTCAAGAGTAGTTGATAGAGAGACAGACGGAGGTGCGCGATGGATGAAGGAGGCCATCTGGATCAGAAAAACTACACCGACAATGAACAGAGATGAAGGGTGCTACTGATTGAGTCACGTGTGGGACAGCCTGCTCGCCACGCCATCTGGCGAATAGTGGAAGATCGGTTCCTGAAGAAGGCCGCCGAATCGAATTTAGATAGTTGTGAATTAAATTAAGAAATTTGCTTATTTAGTTTAATCAGCATTTAATTTAATCTACTATCAGTCAGCCAATGGAAAATATATATCATTAAGAAAATTTTAAGTTAATTTAAGGAGCAATTACTATCAGGAATTAACAAAGAAATATAAATATGTGTATTATCAATATAAATGTGTTGATTTTTAATTATGACTATTAATAACTGAGCTCAGTAGAGTTGTGTAGAGAGTGAAAAGTAAAGTGCTAATGACAGACAGTCACATTGTCTATCAGCTAAATATGACGAAAACCAATTCAACGATTTAGCAGATACACCGGATCAAAAAGTTAAACGATTGATGAGAATGGTGTGATTAATTTTATCAAAGGCAGCAGACCGACCAAGCAAGGTAAGAGCAATTACTTTGCCTTTATCCATATGTAAACTTATATAATTGAAACAGTTGTATCGCAAATGCCCCACGAATGCGCACAACCAGATTCACTGAACAGGCATTGTGTCAATCAAATGGCATGTAGCCTAGTAACAATGTCCACATCGTCCCCGTACGAGAAAACTCGCAGAGGTATGCGGTGGTTTATGCGCACATCAAATGTATAATCAGAAAAGATGGCTTTACACAAGTGCTGCAATACACGTTGTATATGTTCAAACTTTTAATAAAAAGAAAATAACACACACACGCACATACATAAACACCGTGAGTGAGTGGTGTGTGTGTGTGTATGTGAGAGAGAGAGAGAGAGAGAGAGAGAGAGAGAGAGAGAGAGAGAGAGAGAGAGAGAGAGAGACACCACGGAAACACACACACACACACACACACACACACGCACACGCATGCACACACATGCAAGCACGCACGCTCGCACACACACACGCATACACACACACACGCACACACACACACATTTACATGCATGTACACTTATACATTGTATGTGTAATATTATTTACCTTGGATGGATCGACCTTAATAATCCAACCACATGTCATATTGTTTCTGTATTCTGTCTGATTGATGCTAATCATTCCGTCGGGTTTAGTCAATAGCTCTGCATTTCCATGACATCCTACCACAAACACAAATACATCAGTTACGTGACATCATGTATCAGTGTGAACAAATTTTAGTGAACCTACACGGCCTATATTTCAGTAAATACATGTGTGTGTTGTGTACGTTGATGTTCTTTTGGTTTTCAGCAAATCAGCTTACTATCCTGCCAAGAGCATAGTTTAGAGTGTACTAATTAATCAGGTAGCTAACATGTGTTAATATGTAGCAGTGAACGTTGTCGCTTTGCCTGACAAGGTGAATTAACTCCTCGCTATCCTCTTGGATATTTTGTCCTATCTAGAGCTCAATGCTCCGCTGTTAAAAACGGTAGTCCAGTGTCCTGTCTAACTTGGTCACTCCACCTCTTCCGTGGCGTTCCTCTTTTTTGTGCCCTTTAAACTCTTCCTTGAAAGCTATTTTTATGAGGTATTATATGAGTTTTATGTATATATATTTAAAAGTTTTCAAGATACATACGTAAAGGTACACATCCCATGAAAGCTCTCATCTAGACGGGTATGATGAACATAATTCCTAAACTAAATATATAGGGATTTATAGCAACAAACACAGTTTGTTGACCTTTCGTGAGAAATGACCACATAAACATACACACACACAAACACACACACACACACACACACATACACACACACACACGTGTGTGTATGTATTTGTGTATGTGTGTGTGTGTAATGTAATGATAATGTATAATGTGTGTGTACGTGTATGCGTGTGTGTGTGTGTGTGTGTGTGTGTGTGTGTGTGTGTGTGTGTGTGTGTGTGTGTGTGTGTGTGTGTGTGTGTGTGTGTGTGTGTGTGTGTGTGTGTGTGTGTGTGTGTGTGTGTGTGTGTGTGTGTGTGTGTGTGTGTGTGTGTGTGTGTGTGTGTGTGTGCCTTTCAGCAGAGACAACAAAGCAAGGCAATTAAAAAGAGCGTTGAAAGCCAGGAATGATGTGATAAAAAGACTGAAGGCCAAACTCAAGCGGTGCTCCCCACCGACGTCGTTACGCACATCAACAGCAGTATCATCTCCACAGCGAGCGGCAATAGGATTGTTGGAGCAAGTGCACGTGACACCGAGACCAGAGCGCGTGAAAGCATTGTTGCCGTTCACCGAAACGTGTTTGAAGACAGCGCCGACGAAGGTAAAGAAGATGTTTTTCAATGAAAAGACAAACAGGCGGACGAAAGTGCTGAGCAAGAAGATTAGTCTGTCACGTGACTATTTGTGCAACAAGAGAAATCGAACGAACACACGTGAATTGATTGCAAAATCACAGAACGTCTTAGTATCGGACAACATCGGACAACAGTTATGAGTTGCCACCGAAGAAGGATCAGGTACGGGGCAGAGGGTAATTTTGCCGAAAGGATACCATGGACAATCTCCATCAAAAGTTCAGAAGCCAATACCCCGAAGTTGTAATGTCACGAGCGGTTTTCTGCCGTATTTGGCGGTGCCAAGATGTGGAGTATAAGGGAAGAATAACCAAGAAATTAAAGCTAATGGAGGTGAAGGCAACAAAGGAACAAATTGTGGATACATTCATCAAAGAAATGCCCGAGTTCCAAGCACACTGTGAAATAGTGAAAACGGAAGCCACTGTCCAGTTGGACTATGCGGAAAACTGGTCTTCTATGTACCAAGATGAAATAGCATCTATCTACTATGATAAGAAACAGGTCACAGTTCATCCGATGGTGGTACACCATGAAGATGGCATGGACACACTGATCACGAAGAGCTATGTTGGCGTATCAAGCGTGACGGTACACTCTGTACCAACCACGTTCGAATTCATAAAGTCCTTGTCGAAGGAACTCAAGGAAATAATCCCCACGCTGACGACTATTCACTTCGTCAGTGACTCACCGTCGTCACAATACAGGAATCGTTCAATCTGTGCAATTGCTGTACGTTTCGAACACATATTCAATGGTATCAAGGCATCATGGTCATGGCTTGAGTCTGGTCACGGCAAAGGGCCATGTGACGGAGTAAGTGGAGCCATCAACAAGAAGGCAGATAACCGCGTAAAAAGCGGTAAGGTATGCAGCAGTGAAGGTCTCTACTTCCCCAGAATATTTGGAAGTTTATGGACATGTTTCCTTTTGAAACGGAGAATGTTCACATTTCACACTGAACTTTGATTTAATATGTATATGAACGCATTTCTAATATATACCCAGATTGATAGTTAAAAATGGCTGTGCACAAAATATGTATTGTTGGGAAGTATATACTTGTTGCTGTTACGTAATGCTAGTGAATTACATTTTCATTGCTATGATATTATAGTAACATCATGCCCAATACATAAATCATAACATTGTAAGTGTGTTGGAATCTAAATTCCCCATAACATATAAATGTCAAACAACTGTAAACGGTTTTTTTGTATTTATTTCCAAGCACAAATGTGTTTCATTTCGACAATCAACAAAAACACACATATTATAATCATCCACACGTGTAGCAGTAGTATAAAGAAAATATATAATATGCATTCGTAAGGTTACAGGCCGTGCGTACTTACCTTTTCGCCAAGCTGTAAAAGGGTGAGTTTTAGGAGGTAAGAGTTCCCGCATTCTTTACTGACGTCCTCAATATGTACTCATCGTATGACAGGAAGTATGAAGTTATATGAATCCATCTATTTTTGCCCCACTCAGAACCCTATTTGACGACGTTTCGTGAGAAATGACCATATGTATATATGTGTGTATATATATATATATATACGTGTATATAATAATATATTTATATCATATTACGTTATATAATAAAACCAATGTTATAATGACCTGGTGGTGTACTAATCGGTGCCCGTCTTGCCAAAAAGGCCATCTTTGTCTTGGAAGCTCGGGTTTTCGGTATTCTACTTGGTACTGTACTTGTTTTAGGGGTAATTGCTGGAAGGAGCATTAAGTCAGCATTACAAGAATCAAAAATATAAGTATGCTTCTTCACTTGCATAAGCTATATGTGTACACACACATACCCACGCGCACACATACACACGCACGCGCGCGCGCACACCACACATATGGTCGATTCTCCCAAAATGAGGGCAATTGGGCGTCAAGGGACCATCATAAAAATGTGTGACGATCGAATTGATATTTTGGCGACATATAGGACACATCTGGGCTTCCGAACCTAAATTTGCCACAGGTTGCTTGAAATTGTTAACCACGAAGAGCTGTGTAAGTTCAAGAACGATGTTGTAATGTTGGTCTACGTATGCAACCAAATGTGTCTTAACAATGTCAACTACATACAAATGCTTGAAATAAATTCATTAATTATTCATTGTTTCTGTTTACTGACATATAAGCACTATTAGAAAACAACAACTTAATTTTTAACGATTATTTAATTGTATGTGACTGATTCAATGCGTCAAATAATTGGATAAAATTCCCGTTTTCCGCACATGATTTTCTGTTATTTCCTCTAAATTGCATAAGCATATCGCTAAATATGACGTAATTTGCATATATAACGTGCGCAACTGTAGGTATATTCGGAATCCTTCTCAAACAATTCCTCAGTTTGAGTGCTCATTATGTAATTTAACAGTAAAAGCTGTTGTACGCAGGCAACATGGATTAAGGATATCGATATGAAACGTAATAAGACGCATATATTGAACAGCGGATCAAATGAAATACTTTATTTGTTTATGATTAGCATATACTGAAATAAGGTTCCCTTAACAATGACGTCTGAATTAGGTCCTGTAGTTAAAGAAATAAGTTGGTACTCACCTTAATCTGACGTACCAAACACACCGTCATAGCACAGCTTTAATGTGTTTGATTTTTAGTTTTTAACCAACATTAAGAGCAATAATCACTTAGAAAATATAATATAGCAATACATGAAGGACAACAGCGTGTCACTGTCAGATACAGCGCCATAGTCAGTGCTACTATAATACTCGGTCATTCCTATGTAGATATGGTCCATTTGGCTATATATGCAAGCCAAATGGACCATATCTACAGTAGACATTTTATAATATAAAAATATTGTTTCTAGTTATACTCTAGTATGTGTTAGATTATGTTTGCAGATGTAGGTTATGCTAGTTTTGTTTCAGTTAACATTAACTAACAATAATGACGTTAGTGGGTTTGGAGACAGTATTAATTATTAATTATTGATATCAATATTTGTAAATGATGGTATTACTTGTTTACTATTCTTCTTGTACTTCAATTAATTTACAGTTACTATTTTTATTTTTATTTTTTTTATATTTTTTTTATATAACATCAGTAAGTTATATTTATACAGACATATTTATTATATATTCGTAATGGTGGCCTGCACGTCAGCGATCTTGTAGGTCTCAGTGCTGGTCTCCATAGATCAATCATCATGTATACTTATAATAATGTGTAAACTGTATTATTATGCACATAATTGATGTAAAATAAATAAATGTATCTATCTATCTATGGTTGCACCCATCTCAGAGCTTGCTTGCGTGCAGCCATGTTACGTGTGTATCGTGTTTTAAACTATTGAAGTACACGCTTTTACTTCGCCAGTGGCGCCCATTTTGTATCCGCCATTGTTTTGGCGTGATAGTGGGAATTAGTAGTAACTCTCTTTCCCACTGGTTGAGTCACGGACGACAGCGAATGGAACATCATGACACAACACATTGCAGTATATATGCTACCACCTGCTGCCAATAGTGAAAGTTAATTCGCGGAGAATACAAGATTTAGTGATGATGAAAAAAAAATCTGATCGCGACAAACTAAAATTCACATGCATATCTAGTCACCAATAAAATATAATTTGTTTATGATTCAGTTTTTAGTAATTGCACACATAACAATTAGCATTTAAGTTCATGTATACTGACAATTGCGACAAGTTGTCTCCCCGTGTTTATCATTATTTACATAATGCATTGTATATAATTATAGTGTTTGTATTTTCCATACTTACAACTCGGGTTAACTTCTACAATGTAATGTGATACTTACCGCGATACAGAGAATTATATGAAATGAAATGAAGTTTGTATGGTTACTCGGTTACAGTGATATTACAAGTATGAACGTAAATATGGTTTCACCAAGTAACTCCAGAGATTTTCTAGAAACCCATGGGGGCCTATTTCGAGAACCACCTATAATTAGATAATATAATAATTGTACATGTTTTAGATTTGACACAAATAAAAATGACAACAAGGCGTCTCAATCCAATATAAACTTACACAACTAACACATGAGGCAAAGTGATCATTGAATGGTATAATAATTGGTATATGGTATAATGGTATAATAATTGAATGGTATAATAATAAGTGTGCATTGGAAAATACTTGTCAACTAAATATATGTGATAAAATTGAAGTATGAAGACATATAACACGAATGACATCATAGAATATAAATAGATAGTATAACGCATTGACACAGTGACATGCAATTCATAAAAGGGCTTCAGTGCCACGTTTAATGTAATTATAGATATTTGTGTTTTCTTTTCCTATTTTTTACATTTAAAACATTTAAGCAAGGTGTTAAAAACAAGAGTATCAGTACATATAATAAATATTACGGTAAATTAAATTACATGTGGCATACAACGACGTGTGTGTATCAACTGTGAACATGCATGTATGAATCACATATGTGTGTACATAATTATGCACACACACACCCCCATATAGGGTAAGGCTTTATAATTAATGTTGAAGAATACATTTGTGAATTACACTTTCTTTCTTTATATCGCGATACAACAAGTTTAGCAATGCCCAATTATAATGCAAATTACAACAACAAACATGGCAACTATTGGCCTTTAAGAATTCATAATTCCCTTGATATGTGCCCTGCCGTAGCACACTAAAATGCACAAGAAAGCTTGTACTAAAATAGTTTGAGGTGATATATGCCAGAAAAGCTATCTGTTTCCAATGTTTCCATTACGGATAATCGACCATATATATATATATATATATATATAAGAATACCAATACATACACGCACAATTATATATATATATATATATATATATATATACATGTACACACACAAACACACAATGAGTTGTGTGTGTATATGTGTGTGAATATATTGCAATCAACACACGCACAGTACACACATATACATTTATTATAATATACATTGATATACCTACGTAGGCTACATGCTACGTACGTACACACACGCCTGCACACAAACACACCACACACACAAACACACACACACACACACACATACACACACACAGACACACACACACGCACACACACACACACACACACACACACACACACACACACACACACACACACACACACACACACACACACACACACACACACACACACAAACACACACATATATATATACAGACACACACAAAGTTCAAAATCACGAATAATACACAAACTCTCACATACATTTACACACACACACACACACACACACACACACACACACACACACACACACACACACACACACACACACACACACACACACACACACACACACACACACACAGCTACATAGCTATTGACATTTTTGTCGTGTTACCTCTGGTCGTTGGTCCGTGTATCGTCTGTTTGATCCACTCAACGTACCTCGTCACTCGGGTGTAAACGCCGGATCGTGATCTGTGTGCGTAAAGAACACATTCCTGTTTGTGTGGGCAATATTTGCTCTCATAGATACATTGATAAATTAGTTAGAGCTAGCCATTAAAAAATTACAGTTTTGTTGTTCTTTCTCGTAGTTATTTGTATATAAATCTACAAGGCCGACTATTCTTGCTGTATCTCGTTCACTCCAACTTGATGTTCAATTCATATGTACACTCCGCCACACATTGCTTATATCTTTATTGTAATACACTAGCAACAATGCTAATACCCCTATGGTGTTGTACATACTCAGAGGCAGAAGACAGTCCCAAAGTAATATAAACAAACACGGCGTACCTTGAAACAATTTTGTGCAACTCTTCGCATGTTTTCTGCGATTGCTTCATATCAAGTAAAACAGCCCTAACTGCTCAGTGGCCCGCTAGGTGGCGACTGCTGAAATTCCACCAGACCGCGGTAGGCGACATGCACCGGAGTGTGATGCCTGCTCAGAATGACTACCTTGTCGCCATCTAGCGGTAGCCGCCTGGTGACGATTACTGGGGGCAGTCTAAACGTCATGGACTATAAGGTAAACTTACTGTGAAAAAAACTTAATCTACGTTGAATTTCTGACATATGAAAGTGTTACTCTTCCGAGGTGTCGTAGACGAACCCTCGACTGTTTGCCGCGCGAGATGCAAAGTGTCTGCGAGAAAAAAACGTTAACATGCGTATATAGAAAGTATATGTACATACATGGACATACATGCACGCACACGACCAATGCGCGCGCTATGTCGTTGTCAGCTTGAAGTCAAGATTGACAGTAAATAAACATGTCGGTGTTGTGAGTTCCTTATATGTGTCACTTACTTAGACATGCAGTCGTACGACCCCCTGCTCGTAACGCCATGCAGAATCCACACCCCACCGACAGCCTGGCACACCAGGGGCCCGCCGGAGTCTCCCTACAATACGCCATGGAATAATTTATAAATTCACATAACTCAATGTTTGTTACTTGTCTCTACCGTAAAGCTGGTGTTATGCTATATTTTGTATCAGTAACGCATTACTATTCCCCAGTGATGAAACATGGACAAACTAAACAAGTTTCATGTTATGATTACATGTGTTTTTTTATATTTGCATACTATACGTGTATACGCGTGTGCAGACGGAGACTGTCTTCTGACACAATTATATTTATTATTATTTAAACTATCATAATGTCATTGGTACACACCACACACGGATTTCTTGTGCCATCCTGGTATCCTGCACATATCATTGCGTTTGTAATTTGGCTGCTCCACCATCCGGTCCCGTTGCATATCTTAGACGCAATGATCGGCGCGCGAACCTGGCGCAGCACTTTATTATCGCCCGTGCCTGAAAACAGTGGAATAGTAGAACCCGTCTTGGACGATCACCCATTACATGTGGCTAAAGCGGTCGCTCAAGACAGGTGGTTTCTCATATGGTAGCAAGTTGCAAGTTTATGCAGGTCATGAGAATAATTCTAGATACTCCATCAGGTGGATAACGGGGAACTAACAGGGGCGGATCCAGAGAGGGTTGCATGGAGGGAGGCAAACACATCCACTGGCGGCCAACGCAAATTTATATTCGGTGCATATCTGAGCCGGACCTTCAGCACGACTCCGCAGTCGGATCGGAAGACGGGTGGAGGATGCTGCTTGAAAAATGTTCGCCGCCGCGGCACGCCAAATTCGTAATGTCTGAGGGGCTAGTGCCCCAGGCCCCCTGGAATCGCCTATGACTAATAGAGTAGTGTATCGTTATTTGTGGATCAATCATCCGTTCTTTCGTTCTTAAGAGTAGTTTTCTCACTGAAAAATGTATACTTGTTTTATATGATCACATGTTAACTGGGACGCGTGCACTTCCACGAATTATGCGTTGTCGTAGACGCAGCTGACCTTACCGTCGGGTTCATCGGCAGGTTTCAAGATTACACATACTGAGCCAGCTTAAAAAGAGGTAATTACAATCGATTGATAGGTTTGGCCTGTTTCAGATATGCCAGTATTTAATAATAGAAAATAATAATAAAACACACAGATGACCTCACGCCATTATAACACAAAATATTTCAGGTTTAACGGTGAACTATAATGTTTTCATCGGACGATTAGTTAGTTTGTCAAATATCCGGTTCTAAGCAATATAACGATAAATGTAAGAAAGCAATATCGACTGAAACATAAATTTTACAATTTAAATTCGACGTCCGTTGAGGTGGTAAATTAAGAACTTTGGAGAATTGTTATGATACGAAACTACCAACAAGTTACGTGTCTATTAGTAAAAAGTCGATGTGCCCGAACATCCTGTCTACGTACCGCTGGTTAATCTCCACCCTGTCTACGTAACACAGATTAATCTCCACCCTGTCTACGTTCGGCGGGTTAATCCCCATCCTTTTTTACGTACCATGCGTTAATCCCCATCCTGTATATGTACCGCGAGTTAATCTCCGGCCTGTCTACCTACCGAGATATAATCCCCTGTCTGTCTACGTACCGCGGGTTAATCCCTATCCTGTCTAGGTACCGCGAATTAGCCCCGGCCTGTCTACGTATCGCGAGTTAATCCCCATCATCTCAACGTACCGCGAGTTAATCCCCAGCCTGTCTACGTACCGCGAGTTAATTCCCAGCCTGTCTACGTATCACGAATTAATCCACAGCATGTCTACGTACCGCGTGTTACTCCCCAGCCTGTGGATGTACCGTGATTTAATCCCCGGCCTAACTACGTACCATGCGTTAATCCCCAGCCTGTCGCCACACACACTGTACCGGGCGATACATCTGTCACAGACAGACACACTGGCGCCACCTCGCGGCGATAATCGATACTGCCTTTGAGTCGGACGAGAGCTATGTCATTGTTGCGGAATATGCCTTTACTGTAAAGGGGATGCCTGACTATCTTATCGACGGCCAAGGTCGACTCAGTGCCCTCAGAACGCGTACGGTTGTGTTCACCAACGATGACGTGCAACTGCGATGTTCTGCGGCCTTTCCTGCAACAAGGCAACAGCTCTATAGAGAACATGGACGTTTGTAATCAATGTCAGATATCAGTTGCCTGTGTATAGTATGCTACTTCTCGTGTCTTATACACAAAAAGGTAAGTTCTTGTATAGCGCAGTATCCAGTCCTCAGGACTGCTCAAAGCGCTTTACACTTTACTCCCCGGCAGACCTGTTCAGTCGAATACCATCTCGACTTCTCTAGGAAGCATCCATCCATTCTGCAATTAATGCGCGACTAGCCGTATACAAATCGCCACCACTGTCTATATCATAGTACGCATTCATAGAGATGAGTAAACTGGAGCAATGTAGACCGAACAAATTTGCCCAAGGTTCAACACCGTAGCATATGATTCGAACCCGGTTTCTCTCGGTCGAGAGTTCGAAGCTCCAGCACTGCACCACTGCGCTCCACATGTATTACATGTCAGCGTGAGGTTCGTAATGTCTTCGTGGAGACGTGTGCGTGTGTGTGCGTGTGTGTGCGTGTGTGTGTGTGCGTGTGTGTGCGTGTGTGCGTGTGTGCGTGTGTGCGTGTGTGTGTGTGTGTGTGTATGTGTGTGTTTGTTTGTTTGTTTGTTTCAATATAGTAGACCAACCAACATGTGCCCTTATACCTTTAACGGTCTTTTTGTTAGTAGCAGGAATTCATGCTACATATATCACTTAAGGGATGAGAAAAAGGTTTGGGTAGATGCCACCATCGATTTTGTATTTGAAGGTCACAAACCCAAACTTGATAAATGACTTCTGATTTTTCAGTTGGTTTTCTTGGTTTTTGGAAACAGTGCACGAATATATGATAAGCAACTCTGAAGATGGCGCCACTGCAACTTTATGTTCGCTTTACCGGGAAATGTATCTTAATTAGCTTAATTAGCGGGTGTAGACTAGTGCTACACACCCCTTCTTGGTGCTAGTACGGCAATATTATTGCTACACTTACACGCAGTGTGCTGCAGTCACAACCCAGCGCCTGTTCAGAATGCTTCCTCCGCATATGTGTCCAGTTCCCGAATGCACTAGGCTAATTTGCCACGGCCACGAGTGTTCCTTGGCTTCGGCACCGCCAACGATTAGAGGAAAGTCAGGACGTATTGATGGTCGTCCGCACACATCGGAATCTACACAATCGAACATAACAACATCTGCCGTACTACCAGCCTGACCGGTGTTGTATTGTGGATAATTTATATTATATACTTATAATTAGATTGTTCGTAGTAACAATTATGTGTGTGTGTGTGTGTGTGTGTGTGTGTGTGTGTGTGTGTGTGTGTGTGTGTGTGTGTGTGTGTGTGTGTGTGTGTGTGTGTGTGTGTGTGTGTGTGTGTGTGTGTGTGTGTCGTGGAGTCACTTTTAGCAAACTATAGTATTATGGATCCGTCGTCGTCGGTGATATATTTCAGCCGATTCAAATCACATACGGATTTCATTACTGCGGAGGAAGTGCATTATCTACCAGAAATCGTACATTATTTACCCAAGTCAGTGCACTGCGTTTCGTTCTGAGAACCTACGTTAAGCGTACTTTATTGAAGGTCAAATGGATAACGCCGTTGCATAAGACAAGAGTAATACTAAATACATTCGTACACATGTGTACAAGTAAATATTACCTGGGACTCTACTATCCGGTGTTTTCGGTCTGTTTGGTGTCACTGTCCTGATAGGTGTTGTGTCTGCCGGATCTTCTGTTGCCCCAGCGCTTGTCGTAACAGTTTCTTCTGTAGTGCTTACAGTAGTCTTAGCCTCTTGTCTTGATTTCACTGTTGTAGCGGATGTTTCTCTATTTGATGCCGATGTTGGTTTCTTTACGTACTTTCTTGGTTTGACGGTCGCAGTTGTCTCTTCTGCAGTTGTTCCAGAGATCGTTGTCTTAACCTCTTTTCTTGGTTTGACTGTCGTAGTTGTCTCTTCTGTAGATGTTGCAGAGGTTGTTTTCTTGATCTGTTTTCTTGGTTTGACTGTCGTGGTTGTCTCTTCTGTAGTTGTTTTTATGATCGTTGTCTTAGCATCTTTTCCTGATTTGACTGATACAGTAGTTTCTGCGACAGCTGTTGCTGTGGTGGTTGTCTTACGCTCGTTTTTAGGATTGACTAATGGAGTAATTTCTTCTGTAGATGTTGCAGACTTAGTCACCTGTCCTACAATTGTTGTTGTTATGTCTTTATTTGTCATTGTTGGCTCATTAATTGGCGTAGTTAGACCTGCAGGTTTCGCTTCTGTATCTGTTGTCGTTGGCTTCACAGGATAGTGACATTTTGTAGATTTTGCGTGAGACCTGGAGAACTCCGATGTCGCTGTCGACGCGTTCACAGTGATCGTCACATTTCCGGGATACACATACTGATGAAACCTGCCGTTCTCCTTTTCCGCTTCTCCACGTAGATGATCCATTAGTTGAATCGCTACGTCTTCCGTTGCCGTTTGTCTTTCAACGTTCCTTGGCGCATTGTGGTACTGTACGACGATAGTGAAGTACACCACCACGCTGCCTTTTCTGTGAAAATAACAAACAACATTACAGTAGAATTGTCTTGCAACGGGAATAATGCATTTAAAACTACACGTATCGTTTCCATGCACAATATTATTATTACAACGTATGGTGGTGGTGAAGGTAATGTCTTGTATATTCTGTTTGCTTGATTTATGTCAGTGTTTCAATGTGTGAACACAAGTCCTGAATAACCATGAACCAATGTATTTACACTGTATGTAATGTTGGAAATTGTGGAAATGTTGGAATTCAATATATATCTATTTAAAATAGTTTCGTTGCCTAACAATCAGACATGATTCAAGTGACACGAATGAAAACAAAACAGTTTACTTTCTTACGTACCGTTTTATTTGTTATAATTAACTGCCAAAATCATACTAAATCCTTATAACTTCTATCTGATCTCCTGATAGAAGTCCACCCTATGGAAAAGTAAGGTTCCTAACCATTGCTATTCAGAGGTACTTTACGAGTATAGTGGCTTTGAATCAGGCATGGGTATACTGTAATTGTTAATTTGTTAATCAATTAAATCTGATAACTTTCTCAAAATACGCAAATTAGTTTAATTTAACTAATTAAATTAAAACACGTTAATTTAATTTACAAAATCTCAATCAACTTTGTTTTATGTGGTTTTATTTTATGCATTCCTTTGGTGATAGTCAATGGCCTGCTGCCAGCGGGTAGAGCATTAAAGATCATTCTGTTCAGAGAATAAAATTCAGTAAGAGTACTGGATTTTATTGCTTTTATTGCCCATCCAGGTGCACGCAAAGATATTCTGGAGTCTGGGTCTGCTTATTGTAGCTAGAAAGGTGTTCAGTGCTGAGAGATGCTGGTTGAGTGACAACTGAGATTATCCGTTTGAAATGCTCGTGTTCTTGAAATGTTATCTCGATCAGACAATGAACACTGGTTAACAAAGAATCATCGTTACCAACAGCCTGATGAACAAGTACTAGTTACAGTACTTTCGGTACTATGTATAAATAATTGTATTTGTATGATCTTAGAAAACACTTATTAAAATTGTGTTCATAAATAATTGTTAAGTTTTGCCTGTTTTGTACCACAGAAAGTAAATTTTTATTTGAGTTAAAGTTCATTATTAATTAAATTTAATTTAATTGAAGTTAATTGTAAATTGATTTAAAGTTCATTATTAATTTAATGTAATCAAGAAAAAGAGAGGTTAATTTTATTTTATTTTATTAACCTGATATAAATGTGAGCTTAAGTTAATTTAATTGGGAAATTTCCAAGTTAGCTGTACATTAATTAATTAACTTTTCAAGCTAATTGTCCCTTGCCTGCTTTGAACATTGTTTACATTCATTGCTAGAAAACATAATATGTATTGTTTCTGTCTTGTCAGCCGTAATAACGAATGATTTTATTGCATTTTTTAAATACGCATCCCACTTACCTGAAACCAGTCACTTTACATTTCTGCACATCGTCACCAATGTCACGTTTTCTTAATGTAGTCATTACCTGAAAGTCAAATTATTACTTCTGTATGCTGACGATTCAAATGTATCAAGCTCATTGAGATCTTTCAATACACAATCCAATAACTGTCATTATATTAATGCTGGATTGAATAAAATAAGCGTATGGCTAAAAGTAAACAAACTTTCACTAAATGTTAGTAAATCAAAAAACACGATGTTCTATCATCCACAGAAACTTTTAAATAAACACCTAAACTGGTATAGCCACATTGATAAATTATATGTAATAAATTGTCAAGAAGAATTATAATAATAAATAAACTGAAGCATGTTTTACCACAACACATTATAATGCACTTGTGTTCCCATTTTAATTACTGTTTACTCGCATGGGGTGATATTCCTACACAAATTACTAAACTACAAAAACGAGCAATTGGAATATACTAACAAAGAAAATAAAAAGGGAAATAAAATAAATTATTGAATATACCTTAAACGTTTATATCTTTTTTTTTGTAAATTTTACTTAAAGTTACATTTGTAAATTACTTGAAAGATATGAGTATCCTGCTAACAAAAACATTTGTTTTTTTTCTGAGCATATTATATGATGCTATAATATATGTGTGTGTGTGTGTGTGTGTGTGTGTGTGTGTGTGTGTGTGTGTGTGTGTGTGTGTGACTTTTTCTCGAGATCTCGACTTTTTATTATTTTACAGGAAAGGATATCGCAACAATTTTATTTTTTATTTGAAATGCGATTTAATATTTTTTTTCTTGAGATCTCGACTTTTTATCTCCAGATCTCGAGTTTTGAAAGCGAGGCGGATCAAACGAAGGATGCTACCGTGAAAAGTATGTTTTATTTTGGACTAATTCAGCATGAAATACGGTGTGTTCTTTCAAGAAGATTCAGCTGTAATAAAAGTAGTGGCGTGTTCTAGCCAGGTTGCATTTATATTACAGCTGAATCTTCTTGAAAGAACACACCGTATTTCAAGCTGACTTAGTCCAACATAAAAGAGACTTTTCACTGTAGCATCCATGTTGTCCTTCCATCCTTCGTTTGATCCGCCTCACTTTCATTACCCGAGATCTCGAGATAAAAAGTCGAGATCTCGAGATAAAAAGTCGAAATCTCGAAATAAAAATTTAATTTGGTTATGTCCTCTCCCAGCCACCGTAGAAATTCAACTGTTCGTTCCCTGTCTACCAGTCACTGCTGACAATTGTCTCCGCCACCACGCATGGCTTGTTATATAATCGAGTGCACGAGGCTGACCTTTTTGGGCCGTCCACTGGGTCTACTTTATAACTAATTAAAATAAACCCTGCTTCGTAACAAGTTCATAAAAAGTAGTCCACACAATCACACAAAATCAATAGTTGTCTTTATGGACATGTGCATTGTAAGTCTGCGTGCGAACATTGTTGAATTATATCCGTTACAGACAGTCTACATCGGCATTGTGCTCCATAAACTGTGGTTTATGCTGCCACATACGTACATATTATTTTGGCTTAATCTAAAATTCAGCCACATCTTTTGTATTAAAGCATCATGATTTATAAGTATTACAATGTGCCATATTAACCTTTATCAAATATATGGATATGACGCAAGAGACAAGTTATTCACCTCTACAAAATTACCTAATTTACCTACGCCACTCGTACAACACCCGACAGCTTCTGCAGAACATCTAAACATATCCCTAGACTACTTGGTTTGCTTCACTATCACCAGGGTAAGCTCGCATTGTCTTTAGGTGTGAATGTGTGCATTATTTTTGGAAATAATTTCGCTGATTCAAGGTGCGTAGCCCGCGGCATAAATAGCTCCACTCTGCATAAAATCTAAATGATCATGATTGCAAACCGTGCATGACACGTGTGAAGAATTCGGGTTAACTTCGAGTTTGTTATAACTATAATTTTGCTGAAGTGTGTCAATAAATAAGTCAGTACCCAAACCGATTCCCATCAATACTATACCCACGAATACACTTAAGACGATTACAAAAATGTACAGTTTGCTTATGAATACTGCATACTTTATAAGTACCGTACACTAACCCGCGAGCAGAATTCGTTGGCCAGCTTCTGATACTCTGGCGAGTCTGCACTTCCGTAGGTCTTCGGGTCGTAATGCAACTTATCCAAACTCATCGTGGCGTGGAATGTTTCTGCAAATAGACGGTGCTAATACAACTGATCGAATGGATAAAGAAACAGTGCTAATACAACTGAACAAATGAACAAAGAAACAGTGTTAATACAAATGAAAGAATGGATAAAGAAACAGTGCTAATACAAATGAAAGAATGGATAAAGAAACAGTGCTAATACAACTGAACGAATGTATAAAGAAACAATGCTAATATAATTGAACGAATGGATAAAGAAACAGTGTTAATATAATTGAACGAACGAATAAAGAAGCAGTGCTAATACAACTGAACGAATGGATAAAGAAACAGTGCTAAGACAACTGATTGAATGGATAAAGAAACAGTATTAATACAATTGAACGAATGGATAAAGAAACAATGCTAAAACAACTGAACGAATGGATAAAGAAACAGTGCTAATACAACTGATCGAACGGATAAAGAAACAATGCTAATACAACTGAACGAACGGATAAAGAAACAGTGCTAATATAATTGAACGAACGAATAAAGAAACAGTGCTAATACAACTGAACGAATGGATAAAGAAACAGTGCTAATACAACTGATCGAATGAATAAAGAAACAGTATTAATACAACTGAACGAATGGATAAAGAAACAGTACTAATACAATTCAACGAATGGCTAAACAAACAATGCTAATACAACTGAACGAATGGATAAACAAACAGTGCTAATACAACTGATCGAATGGATAAAGAAACACTGCGATTAGCACTGATTTAACAAGATTTAACAAGATTGCCACCCAGAGAATTAACTATAGGTGGCAGGTGGACAAGGAAGCCCTTTGGTTTATCGAGAGTTCGACCCTTTTATCTATGTGTATCCCGCCCATCTGAGGTATGTGTCGATTTTATTTTTAAACATCCACGCTACAAGCACCCACACAATCAGCAGATAATATGTTCCATTCGTTTACAGTCCTTTGAGAAAATGAGAACTTTCTTATATCTAATCTACATTGCACCTTTGGTAATGTAACTTCATGTCCTCTAGTCCTTCTATCTTTCTTAACTAAGAAAAAATATTTCTATCAATATTTTCATAACCATTCATTATTTTAAACACATCTATCTGATCTCTCAATCGCTAGTGTTGTTAAGTGGCATTTTTAGGCGTATTTCGTAACTAAGATCCCTAAGTTTTTGTATCGTTTTAGTTGCTCTCCTCTTCACTCTTTCTAGCATATCTATGTCCATCCTGCGATATGGCCTCCACGCTTGAATACAATATTCTAAAAGAGGTCTAACTATTGTTTTGTACAACGGTATTATTACCTCTTTTTCCTTATACGTTATCTTTTGCCTAATTAATCCAAGGATTTGATTTCCCTTTGAAGCTGCAATTCCGCAATGCTCTGAAACCTTCATATCAGCACTAATGGTTAACCCTAAGTCCTTTTCTTTTACAGTGGTACTTAGTACAGTACCCCCCATTGTATATTCTACCTCTTCGTTCCCATGTCCTGCGTGGAGGCATTTAGATTTCCAAAAATGTAACTGCATTTACCACTTTTCAGACCATTTGATCAACTTTTCAAGATCATATTGTAAATGTTGTCTATCTCCATCACTTTTAATCCTTCTAAACACTTTTGTATCATCCGCAAATTTCAACACCTTGCTTGTTATTTCATCATCCAAATCGTTGGTATATATTAAGAATAATATAGGTCCTAGTACTGATCCCTGTGGTACCCCACTCAATACCGATTTCCAGTTTGAAGCCTCCCCATCAACTACTACACGTTGTCTTCTGTCAATCAGCCATTTTTCTATACAGTTTATTATACCATTTCCTATGCCATGGGCCTTTAGTTTAAGCAGTAGTCTTTGATGTGGTACTTTGTCGAAAGCTTTTTGAAAATCTAAGTAGACGATATCTACTGGTGATCCCTCATCTACCCACTTAATGATGTCTTCCAAAAAACAAAACATATTTGTTAAGCATGACCTCGCTTTAAAAAAAAACATGTTGAGATGGGTTTATAAAGTTATGTTTAACAAGAAAATCTACCAAGTGATCTTTAATTAGTCTGTCTAATCACTGATATTAAACTCACTGGTCCATAGTTCTCTGACTTGTTTCTCGAACCTTCTTTTAATAACGGTATACTGTTTGCCTCTTTCCATTCTAAAGGAACCACTCTCTCTCTTCTAATGACAAATTGAAAACTGTTGCAAGCGGTACGCTAATTTGTTCTACAATTTCCAATAGTAGTTTGGGCGGAATCCCATCCACTCCAGGTGATTTATTATCCTTCATAGCCCTTATTTTCTTAGCTACCATTTCCGGGGTTACAATTAACTGTCCTAAATACTCTGAATCTGCCCCCTTGAACTTAGCCTCTGATACTGGCAGTGAACTAATATCTTCCCTGGTAAACACTTAACTAAAATACTCATTCAGGTCTTGTGTCATTAAGAATCCCTCTGATATTATATTTCCAGCGATATCTTCTAGAGGATCGACCTTATCCTGAACTTTCTGTTTGCTTCGAACATACGCATAAAAACTCGTGCTGTCGTGTTTTATATTACTAGCTAATTTTTGTTCATAGCTTCTCTTTGAATTTCTAATTTTAGCTGTAGCTTGGTTAAGTGCTTATTTATAAATGTTGTAGTCTTCATCATTTCCAGTACATCTATATGACTTCCACATCATTTGTTTATACTTAATTGTTTTAATGGCTTCTTTCGATAAGTGTTTCTTTTGGACCGTTTCCCTTGTTTTTGAAGGGTACAAATTTATTGACTATGCACTTAATTTCACTCTTTAATATATTCCAGCATTCTGTTGCTGTCTTATTTTTCAGTGTGTTATTCCAGTCTATCTTTGCTAAATATTTCCCCATGTCCTTATACCTTCCTTTGTGGAAATTTCTCCTAAACTGCCTTTTATTATTCCTTTCTGATTTTAATTTGATGATAAAATGTATCTGGTTGTGATCACTACTCCCCAGTGGCTCACATATCTTGACATTGTCAACTAATTCATTCTGTGAGGACAAAACTATGTCTAACACATTCTCACCCCTGGTTGGTTTTAGCACATGTTGAGAAAGGAAAGTATCTTGAACTAAAACTAAAAACTTGTGGTCCTCACTCCCCATACTCTGTACAGATTTCCTGTAACTATGTTACACCAAACAGCTTCTTCGCAATCTGCTTCTCTTTCTAATTTTATTTCATAAGCCTGGATAGATTCTTTAATATACAAAATAACTCCACCTCCTTTTCTTCCTATTCTATCTTTCCTAACCATTACATATCCTGTCAGTCCCAATTCGGCATCTGATATATCGGTGGTGGTCCAGGATTCGGTTATACCTATTATGTGAGGGTCAATATCTTCTACCATAATGTTTAGTGCATTTCTTTTGTTTACTACCTTCCTTGCATGTAAACAATCACATTTATATCCAGCTTCAGAAGAGTTTTCCAGACTGTTCTTTGCTGATTTATTTGTGCTGTCTTTATCTATGCCTTAATTTTCAGGTTTTTCTGTGAGTCCCCACTGCGAATCTAGTTTAAATAGATGCAACCTGTCCCACTTTCAACAGATCGCAGCAGGTTCTCTGAGAAAACTGCTGCCCCCTTTCCACTACGATGGAGGCCATCTCTCATGTACATATCTTCCCTCCCAACAAAGTATCCCCATAAATCTGTGAATCCCACCCCCTCTTCTTCACACATCTGCTCAACTAGTGCGTTGATCGCCATCCTCTTGCAGTTTCTATACGTTGCCCCCCTTCCTCCCATTACTGGCAAAATTCCTGACTCAGGACATATTATAATGTTCCCGATTTCACAGGTTGTTGGCAATGGCATGGTTTGCAGTGGTAAAACAGTGGCTTTCAACGCCAAAACGTCCATCTATTGTAACAGCAAGTAATTGCTTTACGGCCAAAATAACCATATCTGTATACACAGTGCCAGATATAACATTGTAATATTTGGAGATTTCAACCACAGAACCATTGACTGGAGTAGGATGCAGGCAGGAGCCGAGGGGATACGTTTCATGGAACTCACCCAAGATCTGTTTTTAACCCAACATGTATGCGATGCTACTAGGGGTGAGAATATATTGGATTTTATACTATCCTCTGAACCAAATATGGTTGGGCAAGTTAGGGTAAGTGAACCCTTCAGTGACCACAACATGGTGATATGTGATATTATAGTGTCTATACACATAAAAGAGTGGAGAGAAACTTACTACGACTACAAGAGGGCAAACTATGATGGAATGAAACAATGTTTAAAGAATTACGACTGGAAGCAGGCATTCCAGGATACTAATGTACACACAAAATGGGACATCTTTAAAAGAGTCGTTAATTCGGCAATGAAAAGTGTTATCCCTGTGTCAACAAGGAGACGAAAGACCAAACCCAGATGGATGACTAAACGAGCAGACATGGCAAGACGGAAGAAATACCACATGTGGAAGAAATACAGAGAAACAGGAGAACATCATCTGTACGAGGCATACAAACGTCAACTAAATAAAGCCAGGAAGGAAGTGGTTAAGGCTAAACAAAATTTTGAGAAAAGACTTGCCGACAACATAAAAAAAGACCCAAAGTCTTTTTATTCATATACTAGGACGAAAACTAAGACAAAAGACACTGTCGGCCCCCTTTTGGATAGCAATGGGGATGTGATCATAGACTCGGTCGAGACAGCAAATGTACTAAATGACTACTTCGCCTCAGTGTTCACTGAGGAGGTAACAGAAAATCTTCCTGACGCTGTGAACTTTTTCACCAAGACAATTGAGGAGTCACTCCAGCATATTGAGATAACTACAGCAATAGTACTGGAAAAGCTGTTACAACTTAAACCATACAAAGCCCCTGGAATAGACGAATTAAATTCGACAATGCTCCGAGAAGTGGCCACGGCCATTGCACCACTGCTAAGCGAAATCTTCGCAGACAGCATGGAAACGGGAGAAGTTCCACTAGACTGGAAAAGTGCAAATGTTACCCCCATATATAAGAAAGGTATCAAATCACAACCCAGTAACTACAGACCTGTAAGTCTAACATCACAGATATCTAAAGTAATGGAAGCCATCATCAAGGATAAAATCGTGGGCCATCTTCAAAATCATGTTTTGATTAAACCGTCGCAACATGGGTTTTGGAAGGGACGTTCATGCCTGACGAACCTTTTAGTGTACCTGGATAAGGTCACATCCTATATCGATAAAGGGCTTCCTGTGGACTCTATTTACCTAGATTTTAGTAAAGCTTTCGATCGAGTCCCACACTGCAGGCTGGCGACGAAACTAAATGCACATGGGATAGGAGGAGCGGTTAATAGATGGATATCGCAGTGGTTGACGGGCAGAGTACAACGTGTCATTATAAATGGCTTCAGTTCAGGGTGGTCACCTGTTAAGAGTGGTGTCCCCCAAGGGTCTGTTCTGGGTCCAATTTTATTTGTAATATATATTAATGACATAGACGAAGGAGTGTGCAACCATCTCCTAAAATTTGCTGATGACACTAAACTGTTCAGTCAGTTATCAACCTGTGAAGATGCTGAGAAACTTCAGAAGGACCTAAACAACTTGCACGGGTGGAGTGCAGAATGGACAATGTTGTTTAATGCAGAAAAATGCAAGTGTGTACATTACGGTCATAACAACAGGCAGTACGACTACTTCATGGGTGATAACCCCATAGAAACATCACATGTAGAAAAAGATTTGGGAGTGATAATAACAGACACATTTAATGTAACGGAGCAATGTGTTAAGGCATCAAATAAGGCTAATGCGATGCTAGGCATGATCAACAGAGCTATCAAATATAAGACCAAAGAAGTAGTTGTAAAACTATACAAGTCCTTAGTAAGACCTCACCTAGACTACTGCATTCAGGCATGGCGCCCATTCAAACAAAAAGATATAGACTTATTAGAAAAGGTGCAACGTAGGGCAACCAGGATGATTTCAGATTTAAGTCACTTAGATTATCAAAGACGTTTAAGAGTGCTAAATATCACAACTCTGGAGACTAGACGACTCCGTGCTGATTTACTGGAAGTTTATAAAATATTCAACGGGTTAGAGAGTATTCTTCCTGCAGATTTCTTTGTTATGGAAAATAAACAGACCAAAACAAGAGGGCACCCCTTCAAAATAACCAAAGCGCACTCAAGATTAGATATACGCATGTACTCCTTTACTCAAAGGATAGTTAACGACTGGAATAGACTTCCGGAAGCAGCAGTGATGTCCAAAAACATCAACCAGTTCAAGGGTCACATTGACAAATATTTACGCAATAGGGCGGAGGATTACACGAGTCAACGTTTGACTCCCTTCCTCGTCAACTCCTTGACTACTAAGTAGAAGAGGAGGATTCAAGGTAAATTCAAGGTAAATATCCATTTTGAGAAATCCTTGGTGAATACATTGTGCTACATAGAGTGATATGCTGCCGATGTCCGCCTCCTCTTGTGGTTGAAGGTACTGCAGGTCGTTGGTGGCTTTCTGGACTGTGGTCACACATATCTGACCTTGTGTGGCGATGATTACCTATCCACCGGAAACGAATGACCATATACAGTGTAACAAATAATGAAACAACATCTGATTGGTTCCGCTATGTCTTCTGACAGTTGCCAGCTGGGATGTGATGTATGTGATACATTATTGTCCACCTACGCCTGGATTGCATCATCTTCCAACACCCTTGTGTCGCTATATGGAACAATCTGCAACGACGGGGAATACTGTGCTTGGAACGCCTCTCAGTCTGATTGTGACCATTGTTATAATTGGCGTTTTGCAGTCGTTCCGTCGGCATATCTGCTCTACTATATTTCCATGTGTGCTTAACAGTGCATACCGTTTGCATTACATAGTTTTGTCCACGACTAAGTTTGTACTCAAAGTCTGCACATATGCGCGATTTTCAGCGATTGGATTACACACATGTTTAAATGTTGACACTAAAGATGATATTTATTTAGTATTGTTTTTTTTGGTATGCCAGAATGCAGTAAATTTGTGCTTTGTTGAATTTTTTTAATTGGCTGTTTGAACACTATCTTCCAATTCCACGTAAATATATGTGATATATTTGACCCTGTCACCATATACCTCTCCCAGGATTGTTGATTTTCTATCAAACGTACAGCACCATTGTCACACGTTTTCGGGTGATTGACAGGATCGTGACACCGGCCTAGTGTTATTGCTGAGAAAACGTGTTGTGGTTTTTGCACAATAAAATGTCCATTCGTAAGTTGCCAGTAAATTTCAAGACGTGTAGTAAACACGATGTTGAGTTTTTCCACATCGCTGACGTGAACTTTTTGGATACTGTGTAAGACAGACGTGGATTCATTGACCCTGGAAATGTTGGGTTAGACACCAAGAACATGTTGTTATGTTGCTTAGAAGCTTAGATATCTGGATAAAGGATTTCCGTGGCGGCCATTTTCATTAGAGTAGGCTATAGACTAATGCATACTGCAATAGTCTATAGCCTACTGTTATTAGAAATTAGTTGCTTTCACAGACAAAGGTTTAACACCACAATCAATTTGCTACACACAAAATGCAATAAAAACACACAATTTTGACCGTTATAATTAATAGGATATATTACTATAACCAGGGCTGAGTCCAATTATATATAATCAAATCAATTATGTTTAATTTCAATTAATTTGTCTTAAATTACAGATTTGCTATGTGGGACCAACTGTTTTTCTTGATAAAAGTTTATTGTGCAATGTTGTTAATAATTTATATATATATATACAGTGTATATACACACTATTGCATATATATATATATATATATATATATGTATATATATATTAATATATATATATATATATATATGCAATAGTGTTGATTTTATATTACACAGTATTGTTGTACATTTACCTCTAGTCAGTTGATGAATATATTTTAAAATAAAATTAATACTTCTGTTATACATGTTATGTTGGAATGTCACTTTGTTAAGTTCGGAACATCAACATCGGTACAGTACTGGCTGATGACACGGGGTAGGTTGACAAATGGTTTGGGCAATGTTAGTTTATGTTTGAGGTAACATTGGTTCATGGTTGGCATATGGTTGGGACAACGTTGGTTCGGTTTGTGGTTGTTCGATGGTTGGGGCAACGTTGGCAAACGTTGACACTGTCTGCCGCCGACGTTGACCCAACGTGATGTTTTTAGGTTATGGCAACGTTTAACCAAAGAGCAAGGTGCCAACCAAAATTGCCAACGTTGAGCCAACGGTGCAACAACGGTTGACGCATGGTTTGGTGACGGTCGCCGTGCTAGTTGTTCGATGTTCTCCTCCTGGTTCCCTGTCGTCAGGGGTAAGGCTGGCATTAGTTCCGTTCCTCGATTTCAGTTTTCATTTTCTTCTTCTTTTCTCTCACTTCATCTTTTGCTCTCGTTCTCCACTCCTCTCCCAATCCTTCCAAGTCTCTCTTTACGCAGTCCTCCCATCTCAGTCTAGGTCTTCCTCGTCTCCTTTTCCCCTCCACTCTCTGGGCATCTGCTTTCTTTGTTAGCTGTTCTCCTCCCATTCTCTCCACATGCCCAGCCCACTTCAGTCGACTCATCACCATTCTTCTTAAGGCTTTCTTTTACTCCAACCTCCACCCTCAATTCCTCCATTCTTCGCTTGTCAGTTCTCCTCACTCCCGCAATTCCTCTTACCCAGTTGTTTTTATAAACCTGTACCCTCTATTTTTGATTCTCTGTCAGTGCCATCGTCTCTAGGATATACAGATATGCCATGGTAACACATGAACAGAGCACCATTCCTTTGAGTTTACCCGATATGCGCCTGTCTCCCATCACACCTTCAACCTTCCTCCAAACGTTTGCCCCTGCTTTTATCCTCGTGCGAATGTCGGTGTCTGAATTACCGTCCCCGCATATCTCTCCACCCAGGTATACAAAACTGTCTCTTTGTTTTAGTTTCTTCCCCTCCAGGTGTATTTCCAGCTGCTTGTTTTGCTGCCCCACCAAAAATACCTCCGTCTCCTCCAAACTAACTTTCAGTCCATGTCCGCTGAACATATCGTTTCCACTCTGTCAGTTGCTCTTGGAGATCTGCTTCCCCGTCCGCTACCACTGCCAGATCGTCTGCATACAGTAGCTTCCGGAGGATATCTCTCGTACCAGTCTTTCTACTTATCAGTTCCACTACTGCGATAGACAACAATGGGCTCAGGGCACTCCCCTGTCTCAGGCCAACATTTACTTCAAACTCTCCTGACACCCCCGGTCCACACAGCTCCCTGCTCTTTGTTTCTTCATATGTCCCTTCTACCATCCTGACCTCTGCCTCTGGCAAACCCCATCCACCTCAGTGTTGCCATCGCTATCTCTCTTAGTGCAGTATTATATGCTTTCTCCAGGTCTATGAATCCTACCGCCATATTCTTCCTGTCTAATGGAGCTAATGCTAATATACAACTGAACGAATGTATAAAGAGAGGGTGCTAATACAACTGATATAATAGCTAAGGAAGCAGTGGTAATAGAACTGAACGAATGGATACAGAGGCAGTGCTAATACAAATGATCGAATGGTAAGACAAATGTTTGATAGATAACAAATATATAACAGCTAATGGAATATTGATTACTCTGACACGTGTATACCAATTTATGTCACTTAAGGTTTTGGATGTTGTTGCTAATGGTTTCGCTTTCACTATTAATGGTTCGGAATCTTATTGATCATAATAGTTAAAATGGATGATCAAATCTGGTGGTCACAGTTGAAGAGTCTATTTAGGTCAAAGTTGTGAATATCACATCGCGAGGAAAATTGCGCTTGGAAAGACGCAAGGTTTTTACCGACAACTGAACACTTACCTGTCTGCGATGGCGAGGCCTTCGAGTCTGCAACAGAAAATGAGACGCGCTCAGGTATCAAGTGCAAGGTGATGGAGCATATAGTTCTTAGCCACATGTGGAAACACCTCAGTGCTAACGACGTTATCATACATCACCAGCATGGATTCCGAACTGGACTATCCTATCAAACACAGCTCGTGGAGCTAGTCCATGATTGGGCTTCCTCCATGAATGACCAAAAACAAATACACGTCATCCTCTTTGTTTTCTCCTAAGCATTCGACAACGTTCCCCACAAACGACTACTCAGTAAATTAAACTACTAACTACGGTGTCACAGGTAACACACTATAATAAATGCATTTCTATCAAACCGCACCCAGGTTGTATCAATAAATGGTTCCCACTCAGCTCATGCAAATATGTATCTGGTGTACCCCAAAGTTTACGGTACAGAAAAGACATCACTGATTCCATTAATTCAAATATCAGACTCTTCGCCGATGATTCAATCCTATACAGAGAAATCCGAACACATGCAGACCATAACATCCTTCAAACAGACCTAATCTAACTGGCCGACTGGACAGACAAGTGACAAATGAAGTTCAATATTGCAAAGTGTCACCTTCTCAGAATTACCCGTCAATGTATATATATATGCGTGTGTGTGTGTGTGTGTGTGTGTGTGTGTGTGTGTGTGTGTGTGTGTGTGTGT
>JAHLWY010000961.1:0-34417 GCA_020002185.1 Paraescarpia echinospica
ATCATATACGTAGAAACAATAACACTGAAAGTCAGAATGAATTACGTGTGTATGACATAACCATTGTCTGATTAGTAGTTAGCATTAAAAGTGAACTTTAATTAAATGTCTGAACAGCTATTAGTGTTCATGATTCTGACTAGTAGAAGTAATGCACTTTACAAGTCTAAACGCTTCGGTGGTTTCACCGTTCTCCCCGACCGAGTCACCCTTACAGGTGTCGCTGGTTCAGAGAGTGAAGATGTCTCTCTAGCAGGACGTGAAGCACTCTTCGCTGGTGTAGCTGCCAGCTGCATCTCAGCAGCGGGTGTCGCGAGGACAGCAGTTGTCGCGAAGTGTGCAGGCAGTGTCCGCTGACCGTCGGAGTCTTCACCAGCGCGAGACCCTGTGGTCTGCACCAGCGCTCTACGGTTGCGACGCACAGTGCCGAGGTCGGTCTTCACCAAGTACGATCGCGGCTCAGGTGTTCGACTCACAACTAGACCTTGGCGATTTTGGTCTCGGATCCAAACTGGATCGCCTGGCTGTAGCGTCGGCAAGTCACGCGCTTTGTGTCGCAAGTTGAAGGTATGCTGCTGGTCGGAACGACCCAAGCTCTCCTTCTTTTGCAGGAATTCGTCGCCAGGACCCCTCTGTTTCAGTGTGCTGGGAAGGACGGGTAGCAGAGTGCGAAGTCGTCGTCCCATGAGCATTTCTGCCGGAGACAGGCCATTCTGAAGCGGCGTCGATCTGTACGCCATGAGAGCGACGTGTACGTCTTCGTTCCTCTTCAGAAGCCCCTTCATCGTGCGCACTGCCCGTTCTGCCTCTCCATTCGATTGAGGGTATCGCGGAGAGCTCGTCACATGCACAAACCCGTAATGCATTGCGAACTGACGAAAGGTCGCTGCACTGAATTGAGGGCCATTGTCCGAAATGATGATGTCGGGAATACCATATGTTGCGAAGATCTCCTTCAGCACGTGCACTACGCTCTCCGACGACATGTCGTCGAAACATTTGCTCTCGATCCACCGCGAGTAGTAGTCGATCACGATGAGACTCACTTTCCCACGGCGTTCGAACAAGTCCATCGCAAGCCTCTCCCAAGGACGAGATGGGAATGACGAAGTCATCAATGGTTCAGTTGGCACCGGTCGATCTTTTGCACACGTTACGCACTTTGAGACCATTGCCTCGATCATCGTCGACAGACCCGGCCACCACACAGATGCACGCGCTCTGGCCAGACATTTCGTTATTTCCTGATGCCCTTGGTGGAGACAGTCAAGGACGTCCAGTCTCAATGCTCGGGGAATGACGATGCGTTCGTCATATAGGAGAATGTCATCAACGATCGCCAGATGGCTCCTGCTCTCGCAGTATTGACGTAGTAGCGGCTGGTTTGGCATATATGCAGGCCATCCATGAAGACAGTATTCTCGGATTTTACTGCATTCCTCGTCTACTTTCTGCTCGTCGACTATTTCCCGTAGGCGTTTGTTCGTTGCAGGGAGAATGTTCACCGTCTGTTGTGCGAACGCTTCGACTTCTGCGACAAACAGTTTGTCCTCTGATGCGGGCGCTTCTACCGGCGCACGCGAGAGTGCATCGGCTGTTGTTTGATGCTTTCCCGGCACGTACCGGACGTACGGTGCGAATCGCATCAGCCGTAGGCGAACCCTTTGTATCCTTGGCGGCATTTTGCATAGTTCGGTGGTGTTCAACAATGGCACTAACGGACGATGATCTGTCTCGAGTGTGAGCCGTAACCCAAGCACGTACTCGTTGAACTTTTCACATGCCCAAGTCGCTGCCAAGGCCTCCTTCTCGATTACCGCGTAGCGTTTCTCAGTGTCACTCAGCGATCGCGACGCATAGCAAACTGGACGACGCTTGGTGTCATCTTGCACTTGTAGCAGGACCGCCCCAATGCCTGTCGACGAGGCGTCTGCTGCAATGATTGTGGGACGTTTTGGGTCGTAGTGGGCGAGTGTCTCGGGCGCGACCAGGGCGTCTTTCACTCGCTGGAATGACTTCTCCTGTGCGTCACCACACAACCAGACATTGTCGCTGCGCAGTAGTTGGCGTAGCGGCTCATTGTACTCAGCCAGCCCTGGGATGAACTTTCCAATCTGATTTACCATGCCCATGATACGTTGCAGTTCTTTGACCGTCGTTGGAGTCGGAAAATGTGTGACTGCTGTCGTTTTCCGCGGGTCGGCCTGAATGCCGGAGCCATCGACAATGTGACCAAGGAACGTTATAGAGCTCCTGGAGAACTCGCACTTGTTTGCGTTCAGTGTGAGTCCAGCCTCCTGAAGGCGACCAAGAACGGCTCTCACACGTTTGTTATGCTCTGTTTGATCTGTGGCGTGAATGAGAATGTCGTCCATGTGACATATGACCCCCTCGAGTCCTTCCAGAATTATCGACATTGTTCGTTGGAAAATCCCGAATGGTAGCCGGTTGAAGCAGTAGCGACCATGTGGTGTGATGAAAGTCGTCAGCAGCCGCGACTCGTCGTCAAGCGGAAGCTGCCAAAAGCCGCTGTTGGCGTCAAGCTTCGAGAAGACTTTGTTGCTGCCCAAGTTTGCAAGGTTTTCGTCCACTGATGACATCGGGTGTATCTCTCGCTGTACTGAGCCGTTTGCTTTCTGGACAGGAACCATGCCGGAGCACCATCTTGTCGGCACGGTCACCGCCGATATGATCTCCTGTCGCACCATCGACTCAATCTCAGATTTTATTTGTGGAAGTAGAGGATGGGCGATTTTCATTGCGGTGTACAAACAGACTGGTGTGGCGTCTGCGCTCAGCGTGATGTGATGTTCGGTTCTCAGTTTACCGATGCCTTTGAAGAGAGAGCTGTACTCGGCACGGTAGTTTGGTTTCTGACTCGTTGTTTCTTGGACGTTGTCGACACGTGCGACCAAGTCAAGACCGACACACGCTCGCCGACTGAGTAGAGAATACTCTTGGTGTCTAATGACGTACACCAATTCATCGAGTGATTTGTTACGATAGCGCAGTTTTGCCTTGATCACTCCCATTACTGGTAGAAGTGTGCCACCCGGACCACGTAGTGCTTGCTTTGTCGGTAGCAGCTTTTTTGTATTAAGCCACGCCTCTTGATCGCTGACCAGCTGCACCCGTGTCTAGTTTGAACTTTGTGGCGTGACCATTGACCTCCACCTCAGCTGACCAGTGTTCTGTGTCGTCTCGTGCCCCAACATAACCGAGGTACAGCAAGTCGACACACTCGAGCTGTTGCACTTCGTTGACCCGGTTTGACGGTTGTTTCACACCTCGACAGACTGAGTGAAAGTGTCCATTCTTTTGGCAATTGCGACAAATAGCTTCTCTTGCAGGGCATTGTTGTCGACCGTGTCGACTGCGGCCACACCATTTGCATGTGTTGTGTTTGCCTGTTGTAGCAGAATTTGTTTTTGCGTTGTTGTAGTTCTTAGGTTTGTGCTTTGTACCGGCTTTGAGATAGTTTATTGGGTGAGACGGTTTGACAAAATCAACAGTTTTGCTAGCAACAGTGTTCTCTCTAACAAATTCTCTATTTTGTTTTCTTGCCTCTGCTTGTCTGCTAATTTCTATCGCTTTTTTCAGCGACAGATCGGACTTCCCTTGTAGCGTATCAGATAAATAATAATAATAATATATTTTATTTGGTATAGCGCCACATCCAATATTGTTCGTGGCGGTTCACAACATATTAAAATACATAAAAATGGTAGAATTGCAATAAATATGTATATGTATATTAATTTAAAATAAATATTAGTGGTAAAGAATAAAATAAATAAATACATACATATTGAATAATGTAGAATTTCTAAATAAAGAAGTAAATAAATAACAGTTATTCATCAAAATTAAATAATATTAATAATAATCAATCTAGCACAATAACTATATAAAATAATACTAATAAATAAATATATATCTGTATGATTAATAATAATAAATAATTTACTAAAACATTTGATATAAAATAGTTTACGTGAGGAATAATGAATAATCATTACGAATACGATAACTAATTAAAATTGGTTTTAGTAGAGGGCAGTGTTCATGTAGAGTGGCACTAATATGAAACACAAAAGAAATGTGTCTTCAGACGACATTTGAAGTTGGCGAGAGTGTCACAGGTTTTAACAACACTCGGTAAAGTGTTCCATAGGGACGCAGCAGCTACAGCGAACGAGCCGTCCCCAGCCTTGACACGAGTGCGCTTCACTTCCAACATGTTACTGCTCGCAGAGCGCAGTGCTCTTGCCGGTTGATATGGGTGCACGAGTTCACACAGGTACACGGGCGCGTCATTGTGCATGGCTTTGTACGTGAGTACCAGTATCTTGTAATCCACTCTGCGCGCAACAAGCAGCCAAAGAAGTTCGCGTAACAGGGGCGTGGCGCTGTCACTACGTGGACGACGCAGGATCAGTCTGGCAGCCGAGTTGTGTATTCGTTGCAGACGCGCGATGTTAACTGCAGACGTGCCGTACAAGAGTGCATTGCAGTAGTCAATCCGCGATGTGATGATGGCATTGACTACGCGTTCCTTTGTTGGTTTGGGTAAAAAACGGCTAATCTGATTGATGTGGCGGAGGTAGAATGAGCATGCGCTGACAGTTTGCGACACTTGCTTGTTCATATCTAGGTGCCTGTCAATGAAGACACCGAGACTTTGAACACATCTTGAAGCTGTAATGATAGAACCACCAACGCGAATCACAGTGCCATCAACGATTGCATCCGCAGACTTCGGTACAATCGGAAGATACTGTGTCTTGCCGTCGTTCATGCACATATAATTCCATGCGATCCAGTTCTTTATTTCACCCAAACAGTCCTCCATTTGCTGAACCGCAGCCGTTAAAGCGAAACGATTCAGGTCGAAATGTGAGTAGATCTATAAGTCGTCAGCATAATGGTGGAAGAAGAGTCCATGGGCTTGAATAATGTCACCGATAGGTTGGACATATAATGAAAAGAGCAGTGGTCCAAGGACGGAGCCTTGCGGGACACCTGTCGTTAGAGTAGTAATACTCGACGATTGGTCACCGATTACAATTCGCTGCGTCCGGTCTTGCAGGTACGATGCCATCCAGTCCAGTGCTTTTCCACCAAAGCCATAGCGCAAACGTAGACGCTTAATCAAGATGTCATGGTTGATAGTATCGAAGGCGGCACTAAAATCAACGAGAACCAAGATGGTTCCTTGTTTATTGTCCATGGCTGTTTTGATGGCACTTGTAACGTATAGTAGCGCGGTTTCGGTCGAATGTTTTTTCCGATACCCCGACTGAAAGCACTCAACCATTTGCTGGTCAGAAACATGCGTCATTATCCTAAGCGCGACCACTTTCTCAATTACTTTGGATAATTGTGTAAGGTTACTCACAGGTCGATAACTGCTCAGAATGTCTTTGTCAAGTGATGGTTTCTTCAAAAGCGGACGGACAATTGCATACTTCAGCGACTTTGGCATGACTGCCTCGTCCAGCGAAGCATTTGTAATCCGTGTGATGACAGACTCAATACTTGTCATATTGTTTCTTAGCTGAATTGCAGGCAGAGGATCCAACGCGCACGTTTTGCCAGTAGTACCACAAATCACTGTGATCTCTGTGTTCGTTGTTGAATTAAACGCATGGATACTGTCAGTGAAACAACGTCTTTCATCTGTTGGCCTATCGATGATGTTGAAACACTACAGACCTGACAGGAGCTTGTCAATCTTTTCACTAAAGAAACGTGAAAATTGTTCGCATCTTTGGGCTGTCAAATGGAATTCAGGGTGTTCCTGTATGCGGTGGCCATCAAGCGATCTCAGTAATCGAAACATGGTTTTGTTGTTTGCTTTCTCCAGGCGGTTTTGATAATAATCCGTTTTGCGTGCTGATATCAAAGCAGTGCATTCTTCACGAGCGGTGACATATAATTGCCGTTGAATCTCCAGTTTAGTTCTTCTCCACACATTCTCCCGTTTCCGCTTTTTATCCCTGGCGTCGTCGATGTCAGAGTCGTACCAGGGATGTGGTGTGCTGTCTCTTACTTTCACATTGCGTAACGGGGCATGTCTGTCAAGGCACTCAGTGAGACAGGTGTTGTACATATCCACCAAATCCTCTGCTTGTCGATCATTCGCGCATATACGCAATGTCATGTCAGCACATACAGACTCGATATCGTTTCGGAGTGCATCTGTTTCAATGTTCCTGAAATTTCGTTTTGCAATCGTCTTAGTTTCTACTGCCGGCTTCAGTGCTCTTAGTGTGAATGCAATGCGATGGTGGTCAGACAGAGAGTCAGGATGCACAGCAACGGAAGTAATGAAGTCGTCATCAGTTTGACTGATCACAAGATCCAATATATGTCCAGTTTGGTGCGTTGGCGAATGTACATGTTGAGTTAGATTGAACGATTCACATAGAGTGGTTCTGATTTGAGGGTATCATCAAAATGAACATTGAAGTCACCAATGATGACAGTAGGAACAACGGAGATGGATGCCTCGATGAATAGCTGCTCAAGTTCAGCGTAAAAGTTCGATATTGTTCCAGATGTCTTACTTGATGCAGGCGGGTGATAAGCGACCCAGACATTGTATTTCAACATGAACGGGTTGGTGAGTTGCAGACGGAGAAGTTGGATGGTGAATGGCAGCTTTGGGAGGATCTTGGTGTTGAAGGTATTTCGATGAACTATGGCAACTCCGCCGCCACGACCAAAGGCACGTGCTACATGATTGAATGTGTAGCCGGGAGGCGTCAGTTCAGCCACAATCGCTTCGTCTCCAGGTTTTTTTAGCCACGTTTTTTTAGCATCACTGAACACGCCTACGACGATTCGATCCCTGAGATCCTCTCGCAGATTGCCGTAGTCGCAGAATTCTGACAGCTTGTACAAGTCTTGTATAAAGGTGTCAATCGATTCACTCGGTGACTGAGTTCTTTTATTGAACCTCGCACGCTCACAAATGACGTTTCGTCTTACCTTGAAGTATTCGTTCAGCGCCATCTTCACATCGTCATACACATCGGTTTCTTCGTTTACCGTCAGCGTAGACAGTATATCGTCTGCACAGTCCCCCATACTGTAGAGTAGGATGCTGACTCGATCTGCATTTGGCTTATTTTTCAGCCCTGATGCTACTCTATAGCGTTCGAACCGCTTTAGCCACTTAGGCCAAAGTTCAGTCTGTTGAGGGCTATTTGCGCCATCGAACTTTCCCGGCAGTGGAATGTCAAGCTGGATGCCAGTGGGCGCAATATTCTGCGCTGGCTGAACCGTAGGATTCTCCCCTGGTATGCTCATGTTTACCTTGTTGTATTAGCGTCGACTGTGGGTGTTTTAAAACTCGCTGCCACCATATAGAATTCGTAAGTGAGTCTTTTTTGACAGACGCTGAACCATCTTTATTCAACACAAACTTGACATTGACATCACATGTCGTATCCCATCATGCTTTGGGATAAATGCAAACATGAAGTATGGTGGCCAATATTGGCTGTTGCTACAGTCATTTGGATTGAGTCTGGCATTCTGCAACAGTTTCTCAGTTTGTCTTAAATTTCACCCTTTTCCGTTTTAGACATTTTGCTAAACTTTTAAAATGGTCATCTGTGGTCTATTATGAGTTCCAAACAGTTTGACTGTGTGAAGCCTGAAGGCCATCTTGAGGTCGATATTTTGGTAAACTCATTCGATATTCCCGCGTCGCTCGGATATGTCATTTTTCAGAGGGGTGTCGGCTTTCTGTTGATTTTAGTTGTTTAGTTATTTCTGAATAATATTAATTTAGTTCTGTTTTCTTAAAAGTACAAAGTGTTATATTTTCGTTTGAATAACTGTTGTCACAAGCAGTACTGTGCAACTAGGGCAAAACAACTGTATTACCATCAACGCTATATTCACTTCGTATTTTGGACTGAACCAATTTTTTTGCGGTAAACAATGGCTCGCATTTAGAAGCGGCACACTTAAAAGCTTATTTTACAAAATGCTCACCGTTCTGAGTCTGGGTGCAGTCGGATTTGAAATAGCCGGGTAACATACTTTTTGAATGCTGAAACAAAACGACTTTATATCGCAAAACAAAGTTCGGACAGGTTAAATATCGCATCCCGATCTGAAACTGTTTGTAGAGCACCGGTCTCGTATACCAATGACTGCTCCCTGTCTTTTATGCGCGTGTATTTTTGCATTTTTCAAAAGGATGTCAGTATTACGTAGACGTTAGCTATCCATTATTTTGACTAAAATTTATTTTGTTCTGTGTTCTCAGACGTGCATGGATATGTTTGCATTTGAATATATTTTGTCGCTCGTAGTTATGGGCACCTGTGGTGAAACAACTGTCTTCCAATAAAGCTATTCGCACTTCGTACTTTCAACTGTGCCGATAACCTCCTAGCTATGACCTCCTGCTGGACAGCTTTACTTATTTGTACTTAGCATATTTAAAATGCAAATTGTATAAAATGGTCACGTTTTCGTGTATTGCTGCAGACATATTTTAAATCAGCAGACAAAATACTGTTAAAATGCAATAAGTAAACTACTTTATATATTAAAAACAAGTTTAATGGAGCTGACTCCAGGACTAAGAATGTCAAACAAGGTTATTATGAAATGTGTGACTTTTCAAAATGACGTCATTCTGCAAACGTTTTATAATGACAGGATCGCATTTCTACTTTACCCTTACCGTGACCCCATCACAATGCCACATGACATGAAGTGTCAAGTGGCGCTGTACGTGTAGCGCGAAGGTCAGACAATGTAACCATCAAATGATGAATGTCCGAAATTGCGTCATCCCAGAAACGTTATAAAATTCCAAAGGTTGCCTCTCTTCTATATATGGTCATATAATGTACCATTGGAAAAAAACCACTTCTTCCCGTCAAGGCGACAACTATAACAAAGCTGCAGATGTGGAGTGATGGTGAAATAATGGCACCACGAAATGGTGAAAAGTCGAAATCATGCCTTTCCGCAAACGCACATGACAATATGGAATGTAGCATTTGGCAATGTATGTATGTATGTATGTATGTATGTATGTATGTATGTATGTATGTATGTATGTATGTATGTATGTATGTATGTATGTATGTATGTATGTATGTATGTATGTGTTACGGTGTGAGGCACTACAACCAGTAGTGTTAGGATCAGCTAGCCCCTCTCCCTGTGGATGGGGTGAAAAGAGAATGGTAGTAGTCTGCTGATGTCCCGGGCTCAGACAAGTCCCCCACCTCCTTGTGGTGCAAGCCGGGCAACTGTTTCCGTGAGGATACAGGCTAACGGGGAGATGCAGCCTGGAGAGGGATGGGCTCCGCCAGGATTGAAATTGCCCCAGACACACCAAAATGGTATTAGACAAATCAAGACTCAAACCGGATCGGTCGCAGCCCGGGTTAACAATGATTGAGTCCTCCGCTACCCACCAGGGCGGACACGACAAGTTTGCTACTGGTAGAATCACAACATTGAAGATATGTGGTAGAGCCAACATCGCAATAGGATCAAGGAACGTAAAGACTTTAAGGCCATCAGGGAAATTAAAAGAACAGACCCACGAGATGAAAAGATACAACTGGCACCTACTCGGTCTATGTGAACATAGATAGAAGAACAGTGGAGTAGGTACTGAAGAAGAACACACATTGCATTTCATCAGATGCCAGTATACAAGTTCAAACATCAGAAGCCAGTATACAAATTCAAACATCAGAGGCCAGTATACAAGTTCAAACATCAGAGGCCAGTACACAAATTCAAACATCAGAGGCCAGTATATAAGTTCAAGCATCAGAGGCCAGTATACAAATTCAAACATCACAGGCCAGTATACACATTTAAACATCAGAAGGCAGTATACAAGTTCAAGGATCAGAGGCCAGTATACAAATTCCAGCATCAGAGGCCAGTATACACATTCAAACATCAGAGGCCAGTATACACATTCAAGCATCAGAGGCCAGTATACAAGTTCAAACATCAGAGGCCAGTATACAAGTTCAAGCATCAGAGGCCAGTATACACATTCAAACATCAGAGGCCAGTATACACATTCAAACATCACAGGCCAGTATACAAGTTCAAGCATCAGAGGCCAGTATACACATTCAAGCATCAGAGGCCAGTATACACATTCAAGCATCAGAGGCCAGTATACAAGATCAAGCATCAGAGGCCAGTATACACATTCAAGCATCAGAGGCCAGTATACAAGTTCAAACATCAGAGGCCAGTATACAAGTTCAAACATCAGAGGCCAGTATACACATTCAAACATCAGAGGCCAGTATACACATTCAAGCATCAGAGGCCAGTATACAAGTTCAAACATCAGAGGCCAGTATACAAGTTCAAACATCAGAGGCCAGTGTACACATTCAAACATCACAGGCCAGTATACAAGTTCAAACATCAGAGGCCAGTATACAAATTCAAACATCAGAGGCCAGTATACAAGTTCAAGCATCAGAGGCCAGTATACAAATTCAAGCATCAGAGGCCAGTATACACATTCAAGCATCAGAGGCCAGTATACACGTTCAAGCATCAGAGGCCAGTATACACATTCAAGCATCAGAGGCCAGTATACAAGTTCACACTTCAGAGGCCAGTATACACATTCAAACATCAGAAGCCAGTATACAAGTTCAAGGATCAGAGGCCAGTATACAAATTCAAGCATCACAGGCCAGTATACACATTCAAGCATCAGAGGCCAGTATACACATTCAAACATCACAGGCCAGTATACACATTCAAACATCAGAGGCCAGTATACAAGTTCAAGCATCAGAGGCCAGTATACACATTCAAGTATCAGAGGCCAGTATACACATTCAAGCATCAGAGGCCAGTATACAAGATAAAGCATCGGAGGCCAGTATACACATTCAAGCATCAGAGGCCAGTATACAAGTTCAAACATCAGAGGCCAGTATACACATTCAAACATCAGAGGCCAGTATACACATTCAAGCATCAGAGGCCAGTATACAAGTTCAAACATCAGAGGCCAGTATACAAGTTCAAACATCAGAGGCCAGTATACACATTCAAACATCAGAGGCCAGTATACAAGTTCAAACATCAGAGGCCAGAATACAAGTTCAAGCGTCAGAGGCCAGTATACACATTCAAGCTCCAGAGGCCAGTATACACATTCAAGCATCAGAGGCCAGTATACAAGTTCAAACATCAGAGGCCAGTATACACATTCAAGCATCAGAAGCCAGTATACAATTTCAAGCATCAGAGGCCAGTATACACATTCAAGCATCAGAGGCCAGTATACACATTCAACCATCAGAGGCCAGTATACAAGTTCAAACATCAGAGGCCAGTATACAAGTTCAAGCATCAGAGGCCAGTATACAAGTTCAAGCATCAGAGGCCAGTATACACATGCAAGCATCAGAGGCCAGTATACAAGTTCAAACATCAGAGGCCAGAATACAAGTTCAAGCATCAGAGGCCAGTATACAAATTAAAACATCAGAGGCCAGTATACAAATTCAAACACCAGAGGCCAGTATCCAAATTCAAACATCAGAGGCCAGTATACAAATTCAAAAATCAGAGACCAATATACACATTCAAGCATCAGAGACCAGTATACAAGTTCAAACATCAGAAGTCAGTATACAAATTCAAACATCAGAGGCCAGTATACAAGTTCAAACATCAGAGGCCAGTACACAAATTCAAACATCAGAGGCCAGTATATAAGTTCAAGCATCAGAGGCCAGTATACAAATTCAAACATCACAGGCCAGTATACAAATCCAAACATCAGAGGCCAGTATACAAGTTCAAACATCAGAGGCCAGTATACAAGTTCAAACATCAGAGGCCAGTATACAAATTCAAACATCAGAGGCCAGTATACAAGTTCAAACATCAGAGGCCAGTATACATATTCAAGCATCAGAGGCCAGTATACAAATTCAAACATCAGAGGCCATTATACAAGTTCAAACATCAGAGGCCAGTATACAAGTTCAAACATCAGAGGCCAGTATACAAATTCAAACATCAGAGGCCAGTATACAAGTTCAAACATCAGAGGCCAGAATAAAAGTTCAAGCATCAGAGACCAGTATACCAATTCAAACATCAGAGGCCAGTATACAAGTTCAAACATCAGAGGCCAGAATAAAATTTCAAGCATCAGAGGCCAATACACACACTCAAGCATCAGAGGCCAGTATACAAGTTCAAATATCAGAGGCCAGTATACACATTCAAACATCAGAGGCCAGTATACAAGTTCAAACATCAGAGGCCAGTATACAAGTTCAAACATCAGAGGCCAGTATACACATTCAAACATAAGAGGCCAGTATACAAGTTAAAATATCAGAGGCCAGTATACAAATTCAAACATCAGAGGCCAGTATACACATTCAAGTATCAGAGGCCAGTATACACATTCAAGCATCAGAGGCCAGTATACAAGATAAAGCATCAGAGGCCAGTATACACATTCAAGCATCAGAGGCCAGTATACAAGTTCAAACATCAGAGGCCAGTATACACATTCAAACATCAGAGGCCAGTATACACATTTAAGCATCAGAGGCCAGTATACAAGTTCAAACATCAGAGGCCAGTATACAAGTTCAAACATCAGAGGCCAGTATACACATTCAAACATCAGAGGCCAGTATACAAGTTCAAACATCAGAGGCCAGAATACAAGTTCAAGCGTCAGAGGCCAGTATACACATTCAAGCTCCAGAGGCCAGTATACACATTCAAGCATCAGAGGCCAGTAAACAAGTTCAAACGTCAGAGGCCAGTATACACATTCAAGCATCAGAAGCCAGTATACAAATTCAAGCATCAGAGGCCAGTATACACATTCAAGCATCAGAGGCCAGTATACACATTCAACCATCAGAGGCCAGTATACAAGTTCAAACATCAGAGGCCAGTATACAAGTTCAAGCATCAGAGGCCAGTATACAAGTTCAAGCATCAGAGGCCAGTATACACATGCAAGCATCAGAGGCCAGTATACAAGTTCAAACATCAGAGGCCAGAATACAAGTTCAAGCATCAGAGGCCAGTATACAAATTAAAACATCAGAGGCCAGTATACAAATTCAAACACCAGAGGCCAGTATCCAAATTCAAACATCAGAGGCCAGTATACAAATTCAAAAATCAGAGACCAATATACACATTCAAGCATCAGAGACCAGTATACAAGTTCAAACATCAGAAGTCAGTATACAAATTCAAACATCAGAGGCCAGTATACAAGTTCAAACATCAGAGGCCAGTACACAAATTCAAACATCAGAGGCCAGTATATAAGTTCAAGCATCAGAGGCCAGTATACAAATTCAAACATCACAGGCCAGTATACAAATCCAAACATCAAAGGCCAGTATACAAGTTCAAACATCAGAGGCCAGTATACAAGTTCAAACATCAGAGGCCAGTATACAAATTCAAACATCAGAGGCCAGTAAACAAGTTCAAACATCAGAGGCCAGTATACATATTCAAGCATCAGAGGCCAGTATACAAATTCAAACATCAGAGGCCATTATACAAGTTCAAACATCAGAGGCCAGTATACAAGTTCAAACATCAGAGGCCAGTATTCAAATTCAAACATCAGAGGCCAGTATACAAGTTCAAACATCAGAGGCCAGAATAAAAGTTCAAGCGTCAGAGACCAGTATACCAATTCAAACATCAGAGGCCAGTATACAAGTTCAAACATCAGAGGCCAGAATAAAATTTCAAGCATCAGAGGCCAATACACACACTCAAGCATCAGAGGCCAGTATACAAGTTCAAATATCAGAGGCCAGTATACATATTCAAACATCAGAGGCCAGTATACAAGTTCAAACATCAGAGGCCAGTATACAAGTTCAAGCATCAGAGGCCAGTATACACATTCAAGCATCAGAGGCCAGTATACAAGTTCAAGAAACACAGGCCAGTATACACATTCAAGCATCAGAGGCCAGTATACAAGTTCAAACATCAGAGGCCAGTATACAAGTACAAACATCAGAGGCCAGTATACACATTCAAACATCAGAGGCCAGTATACAAGTTCAAACATCAGAGGCCAGTATACACATTCAAACATCAGAGGCCAGTATACAAGTTCAAACATCAGAGGCCAGTATACAAATTCAAACATCAGAGGCCAGTATACACATTCAAGCATCAGAGGCCAGTATACATATTCAAGCATCAGAGGCCAGTATACAAGTTCAAACATCAGAGGCCAGTATACACATTTAAACATCAGAAGGCAGCATACAAGTTCAAGGATCAGAGGCCAGTATACAAATTCCAGCATCAGAGGCCAGTATACACATTCAAGCATCAGAGGCCTGTATACACATTCAAGCATCAGAGGCCAGTATACAAGTTCAAACATCAGATGCCAGTATACAAGTTCAAGCATCAGAGGCCATTATACACATTCAAACATCAGAGGCCAGTATACACATTCAAACATCACAGGCCAGTATACAAGTTCAAGCATCAGAGGCCAGTATACACATTCAAGCATCAGAGGCCAGTATACACATTCACGCATCAGAGGCCAGTATACAAGATCAAGCATCAGAGGCCAGTATACACATTCAAGCATCAGAGGCCAGTATACAAGTTCAAACATCAGAGGCCAGTATACAAGTTCAAACATCAGAGGCCAGTATACACATTCAAACATCAGAGGCCAGTATACACATTCAAGCATCAGAGGCCAGTATACAAGTTCAAACATCAGGGGCCAGTATACAAGTTCAAACATCAGAGGCCAGTATACACATTCAAACATCACAGGCCAGTATACAAGTTCAAACATCAGAGGCCAGTATACAAATTCAAACATCAGAGGCCAGTATACAAGTTCAAGCATCAGAGGCCAGTATACAAATTCAAGCATCAGAGGCCAGTATACACATTCAAGCATCAGAGGCCAGTATACACATTCAAGCATCAGAGGCCAGTATACAAGTTCACACTTCAGAGGCCAGTATACACATTCAAACATCAGAAGCCAGTATACAAGTTCAAGGATCAGAGGCCAGTATACAAATTCAAGCATCACAGGCCAGTATACACATTCAAGCATCAGAGGCCAGTATACACATTCAAACATCACAGGCCAGTACACACATTCAAACATCAGAGGCCAGTATACAAGTTCAAGCATCAGAGGCCAGTATACACATTCAAGCATCAGAGGCCAGTATACACATTCAAGCATCAGAGGCCAGTATACAAGATCAAGCATCAGAGGCCAGTATACACATTCAAGCATCAGAGGCCAGTATACAAGTTCAAACATCAGAGGCCAGTATACACATTCAAACATCAGAGGCCAGTATACACATTCAAGCATCAGAGGCCAGTATACAAGTTCAAACATCAGAGGCCAGTATACAAGTTCAAACATCAGAGGCCAGTATACACATTCAAACATCAGAGGCCAGTATACAAGTTCAAACATCAGAGGCCAGAATACAAGTTCAAGCGTCAGAGGCCAGTATACACATTCAAGCATCAGAGGCCAGTATACACATTCAAGCATCAGAGGCCAGTATACAAGTTCAAACATCAGAGGCCAGTATACACATTCAAGCATCAGAAGCCAGTATACAAATTCAAGCATCAGAGGCCAGTATACACATTCAAGCATCAGAGGCCAGTATACACATTCAACCATCAGAGGCCAGTATACAAGTTCAAACATCAGAGGCCAGTATACAAGTTCAAGCATCAGAGACCAGTATACACATTCAAACAACAGAGGCCAGTATACACATTCAAACATCAGAGGCCAGTATACAAGTTCAAGCATCAGAGGTCAGTATACACATTCAAACATCAGAGGCCAGTATACACATTCAAGCATCAGAGGCCAGTATACTAGTTCAAACATCAGAGGCCAGTATACAAGTTCAAACATCAGAGTCCAGTATACACATTCAAACATCAGAGGCCAGTATACAAGTTCAAGCATCAGAGGCCAGTATACACATGCAAGCATCAGAGGCCAGAATACAAGTTCAAGCATCAGAGGCCAGTATACAAATTAAAACATCTGAGGCCAGTATTCAAATTCAAACACCAGAGGCCAGTATCCAAATTCAAACATCAGAGGCCAGTATACAAATTCAAAAATCAGAGACCAGTATAAACATTCAAGCATCAGAGACCAGTATACAAGTTCAAACATCAGAAGCCAGTATACAAATTCAAACATCAGAGGCCAGTATACAAGTTCAAACATCAGAGGCCAGTACACAAATTCAAACATCAGAGGCCAGTATATCAGTTCAAGCATCAGAGGCCAGTATACAAATTCAAACATCACAGGCCAGTATACAAGTTCAAACATCAGAGGCCAGTATACAAGTTCAAACATCAGAGGCCAGTATACAAATTCAAACATCAGAGGCCAGTATACAAGTTCAAACATCAGAGGCCAGTATACATATTCAAGCATCAGAGGCCAGTATACAAATTCAAACATCAGAGGCCATTATACAAGTTCAAACATCAGAGGCCAGTAAACAAGTTCAAACATCAGAGGCCAGTATACAAATTCAAACATCAGAGGCCAGTATACAAGTTCAAACATCAGAGGCCAGAATAAAAGTTCAAGCATCAGAGACCAGTATACCAATTCAAACATCAGAGGCCAGTATACAAGTTCAAACATCAGAGGCCAGAACAAAATGTCAAGCATCAGAGGCCAATACACACACTCAAGCATCAGAGGCCAGTATACAAGTTCAAATATCAGAGGCCAGTATACACATTCAAACATCAGAGGCCAGTATACAAGTTCAAACATCAGAGGCCAGTATACAAATTCAAGCATCAGAGGCCAGTATACACATTCAAGCATCAGAGGCCAGTATACAAATTCAAGAATCACAGGCCAATATACACATTCAAGCATCAGAGGCCAGTATACAAGTTCAAACATCAGAGGCCAGTATACAAGTACAAACATCAGAGGCCAGTATACACATTCAAACATCAGAGGCCAGTATACAAGTTCAAACATCAGAGGCCAGTATACAAGTTCAAGCATCAGGGGCCAGTATACACATTCAAGCATCAGAGGCCAGTATACAAGTTCTAACATCAGAGGCCAGTATACAAGTTCAAACATCAGAGGCCAGTATACCCATTCAAACATCAGAGGCCAGTATACAAGTTCAAACATCAGAGGCCAGTATACAAATTCAAATATCAGAGGCCAATATACAAGTTCAAGGATCAGAGGCCAGTATACAAATTCCAGCATCAGAGGCCAGTATACACATTCAAGCATCAGAGGCCAGTATACATATTCAAGCATCAGAGGCCAGTGTACAAGTTCAAACATCAGAGGCCAGTATACAAGTTCAAGCATCAGAGGCCAGTATACACATTCAAACATCAGAGGCCAGTATACACATTCAAACATCACAGGCCAGTATACAAGTTCAAGCATCAGAGGCCAGTATACACATTCAAGCATCAGAGGCCAGTATACACATTCAAGCATCAGAGGCAAGTATACAAGTTCAAGCATCAGAGGCCAGTATACAAGTTCAAAAATCAGAGGCCAGTATACAAGTTCAAACATCAGAGGCCAGTATACAAGTTCAAGCATCAGAGGCCAGTATACAAGTTCAAAAATCAGAGGCCAGTATACATGTTCAAACATCAGAGGCCAGTATACAAGTTCAAGCATCAGAGGCTAGAATACACATTCAAGCATCAGAGGCCAGTATACAAGTTCAAGCATCAGAGGCTAGAATACACATTCAAGCATCACAGGCCAGTATACAAATCCAAACATCAGGGGCCAGTATACAAGTTCAAACATCAGAGGCCAGTATACAAGTTCAAACATCAGAGGCCAGTATACAAATTCAAACATCAGAGGCCAGTATACAAGTTCAAACATCAGAGGCCAGTATACATATTCAAGCATCAGAGGCCAGTATACAAATTCAAACATCAGAGTCCATTATACAAGTTCAAACATCAGAGGCCAGTATACAAGTTCAAACATCAGAGGCCAGTATACAAATTCAAACATCAGAGGCCAGTATACAAGTTCAAACATCAGAGGCCAGAATAAAAGTTCAAGCATCAGAGACCAGTATACCAATTCAAACATCAGAGGCCAGTATACAAGTTCAAACATCAGAGGCCAGAACAAAATTTCAAGCATCAGAGGCCAATACACACACTCAAGCATCAGAGGCCAGTATACAAGTTCAAATATCAGAGGCCAGTATACACATACAAACATCAGAGGCCAGTATACAAGTTCAAACATCAGAGGCCAGTATACAAGTTCAAGCATCAGAGGCCAGTATACACATTCATGCATCAGAGGCCAGTATACAAATTCAAGAATCACAGGCCAGTATACACATTCAAGCATCAGAGGCCAGTATACAAGTTCAAACATCAGAGGCCAGTATACTATTACAAACATCAGAGGCCAGTATACACATTCAAACATCAGAGGCCAGTATACAAGTTCAAACATCAGAGGCCAGTATACAAGTTCAAGCATCAGAGGCCAGTATACACATTCAAGCATCAGAGGCCAGTATACAAGTTCTAACATCAGAGGCCAGTATACAAGTTCAAACATCAGAGGCCAGTATACACATTCAAACATCAGAGGCCAGTATACAAGTTCAAACATCAGAGGCCAGTATACAAATTCAAACATCAGAGGCCAGTATACAAGTTCAAGGATCAGAGGCCAGTATACAAATTCCAGCATCAGAGGCCAGTATACACATTCAAGCATCAGAGGCCAGTATACACATTCAAGCATCAGAGGCCAGTTTACAAGTTCAAACATCAGAGGCCAGTATACAAGTTCAAGCATCAGAGGCCAGTATACACATTCAAACATCAGAGGCCAGTACACATATTCAAACATCAGAGGCCAGTATATAAGTTCAAGCATCAGAGGCCAGTATACATATTCAAACATCACAGGCCAGTGTACAAATCCAAACATCAGAGGCCAGTATACAAGTTCAAACATCAGAGGCCAGTATACAAGTTCAAACATCAGAGGCCAGTATACAAATTCAAACATCAGAGGCCAGTATACAAGTTCAAACATCAGAGGCCAGTATACATATTCAAGCATCAGAGGCCAGTATAAAATTCAAACATCAGAGGCCATTATACAAGTTCAAACATCAGAGGCCAGTATACAAGTTCAAACATCAGAGGCCAGTATACAAATTCAAACATCAGAGGCCAGTATACAAGTTCAAACATCAGAGGCCAGAATAAAAGTTCAAGCTTCAGAGACCAGTATAGCAATTCAAACATCAGAGGCCAGTATACAAGTTCAAACATCAGAGGCCAGAATAAAATTTCAAGCATCAGAGGCCAATACACACACTCAAGCATCAGAGGCCAGTATACAAGTTCAAATATCAGAGGCCAGTATACACATTCAAACATCAGAGGCCAGTATACAAGTTCAAACATCAGAGGCCAGTATACAAATTCAAGCATCAGAGGCCAGTATACAAGTTCAAACATCAGAGGCCAGTATACAAGTTCAAACATCAGAGGCCAGTATACAAGTTCAAACATCAGAGGCCAGTATACAAGTTCAAACATCAGAGGCCAGTATACAAATTCAAACATCAGAGGCCAGTATACAAGTTCAAACATCAGAGGCCAGAATACAAATTCAAGCATCAGAGGCCAGTATACACATTCAAGCATCAGAGGCCAGTATACACATTCAAGCATCAGAGGCCAGTATACAAGTTCAAAGTCAGAGGCCAGTATACAAGTTCAAGCATCAGAGGCCAGTATACACATTCAAACATCAGAGGCCAGTATACACATTCAAACATCACAGGCCAGTATACAAGTTCAAGAATCAGAGGCCAGTATACACATTCAAGCATCAGAGGCCAGTATACACATTCACGCATCAGAGGCCAGTATACAAGATCAAGCATCAGAGGCCAGTATACACATTCAAGCATCAGAGGCCAGTATACAAGTTCAAACATCAGAGGCCAGTATACAAGTTCAAACATCAGAGGCCAGTATACACATTCAAACATCAGAGGCCAGTATACACATTCAAGCATCAGAGGCCAGTATACAAGTTCAAACATCAGGGGCCAGTATACAAGTTCAAACATCAGAGGTCAGTATACACATTCAAACATCACAGGCCAGTATACAAGTTCAAACATCAGAGGCCAGTATACAAATTCAAACATCAGAGGCCAGTATACAAGTTCAAGCATCAGAGGCCAGTATACAAATTCAAGCATCAGAGGCCAGTATACACATTCAAGCATCAGAGGCCAGTATACACATTCAAGCATCAGAGGCCAGTATACAAGTTCACTCTTCAGAGGCCAGTATACACATTCAAACATCAGAAGCCAGTATACAAGTTCAAGGATCAGAGGCCAGTATACAAGTTCAAACATCAGAGGCCAGTATACTATTACAAACATCAGAGGCCAGTATACACATTCAAACATCAGAGGCCAGTATACAAGTTCAAACATCAGAGGCCAGTATACAAGTTCAAGCATCAGAGGCCAGTATACACATTCAAGCATCAGAGGCCAGTATACAAGTTCTAACATCAGAGGCCAGTATACAAGTTCAAACATCAGAGGCCAGTATACACATTCAAACATCAGAGGCCAGTATACAAGTTCAAACATCAGAGGCCAGTATACAAATTCAAACATCAGAGGCCAGTATACAAGTTCATGGATCAGAGGCCAGTATACAAATTCCAGCATCAGAGGCCAGTATACACATTCAAGCATCAGAGGCCAGTATACACATTCAAGCATCAGAGGCCAGTTTACAAGTTCAAACATCAGAGGCCAGTATACAAGTTCAAGCATCAGAGGCCAGTATACACATTCAAACATCAGAGGCCAGTACACAAATTCAAACATCAGAGGCCAGTATACAAGTTCAAGCATCAGAGGCCAGTATACAAATTCAAACATCAGAGGCCAGTGTACAAATCCAAACATCAGAGGCCAGTATACAAGTTCAAACATCAGAGGCCAGTATACAAGTTCAAACATCAGAGGCCAGTATACAAATTCAAACATCAGAGGCCAGTATACAAGTTCAAACATCAGAGGCCAGTATACATATTCAAGCATCACAGGCCAGTATACAAATCCAAACATCAGGGGCCAGTATACAAGTTCAAACATCAGAGGCCAGTATACAAGTTCAAACATCAGAGGCCAGTATACAAATTCAAACATCAGAGGCCAGTATACAAGTTCAAACATCAGAGGCCAGTATACATATTCAAGCATCAGAGGCCAGTATACAAATTCAAACATCAGAGTCCATTATACAAGTTCAAACATCAGAGGCCAGTATACAAGTTCAAACATCAGAGGCCAGTATACAAATTCAAACATCAGAGGCCAGTATACAAGTTCAAACATCAGAGGCCAGAATAAAAGTTCAAGCATCAGAGACCAGTATACCAATTCAAACATCAGAGGCCAGTATACAAGTTCAAACATCAGAGGCCAGAACAAAATTTCAAGCATCAGAGGCCAATACACACACTCAAGCATCAGAGGCCAGTATACAAGTTCAAATATCAGAGGCCAGTATACACATACAAACATCAGAGGCCAGTATACAAGTTCAAACATCAGAGGCCAGTATACAAGTTCAAGCATCAGAGGCCAGTATACACATTCATGCATCAGAGGCCAGTATACAAATTCAAGAATCACAGGCCAGTATACACATTCAAGCATCAGAGGCCAGTATACAAGTTCAAATATCAGAGGCCAGTATACTATTACAAACATCAGAGGCCAGTATACACATTCAAACATCAGAGGCCAGTATACAAGTTCAAACATCAGAGGCCAGTATACAAGTTCAAGCATCAGAGGCCAGTATACACATTCAAGCATCAGAGGCCAGTATACAAGTTCTAACATCAGAGGCCAGTATACAAGTTCAAACATCAGAGGCCAGTATACACATTCAAACATCAGAGGCCAGTATACAAGTTCAAACATCAGAGGCCAGTATACAAATTCAAACATCAGAGGCCAGTATACAAGTTCAAGGATCAGAGGCCAGTATACAAATTCCAGCATCAGAGGCCAGTATACACATTCAAGCATCAGAGGCCAGTATACACATTCAAGCATCAGAGGCCAGTTTACAAGTTCAAACATCAGAGGCCAGTATACAAGTTCAAGCATCAGAGGCCAGTATACACATTCAAACATCAGAGGCCAGTACACATATTCAAACATCAGAGGCCAGTATATAAGTTCAAGCATCAGAGGCCAGTATACATATTCAAACATCACAGGCCAGTGTACAAATCCAAACATCAGAGGCCAGTATACAAGTTCAAACATCAGAGGCCAGTATACAAGTTCAAACATCAGAGGCCAGTATACAAATTCAAACATCAGAGGCCAGTATACAAGTTCAAACATCAGAGGCCAGTATACATATTCAAGCATCAGAGGCCAGTATAAAATTCAAACATCAGAGGCCATTATACAAGTTCAAACATCAGAGGCCAGTATACAAGTTCAAACATCAGAGGCCAGTATACAAATTCAAACATCAGAGGCCAGTATACAAGTTCAAACATCAGAGGCCAGAATAAAAGTTCAAGCTTCAGAGACCAGTATAGCAATTCAAACATCAGAGGCCAGTATACAAGTTCAAACATCAGAGGCCAGAATAAAATTTCAAGCATCAGAGGCCAATACACACACTCAAGCATCAGAGGCCAGTATACAAGTTCAAATATCAGAGGCCAGTATACACATTCAAACATCAGAGGCCAGTATACAAGTTCAAACATCAGAGGCCAGTATACAAGTTCAAGCATCAGAGGCCAGTATACACATTCAAGCATCAGAGGCCAGTATACAAATTCAAGAATCACAGGCCAGTATACACATTCAAGCATCAGAGGCCAGTATACAAGTTCAAACATCAGAGGCCAGTATACAAGTACAAACATCAGAGGCCAGTATACACATTCAAACATCAGAGGCCAGTATACAAGTTCAAACATCAGAGGCCAGTATACACATTTAAACATCAGAAGGCAGCATACAAGTTCAAGGATCAGAGGCCAGTATACAAATTCCAGCATCAGAGGCCAGTATACACATTCAAGCATCAGAGGCCAGTATACACATTCAAGCATCAGAGGCCAGTATACAAGTTCAAACATCAGAGGCCAGTATACAAGTTCAAGCATCAGAGGCCAGTATACACATTCAAACATCAGAGGCCAGTATACACATTCAAACATCACAGGCCAGTATACAAGTTCAAGCATCAGAGGCCAGTATACACATTCAAGCATCAGAGGCCAGTATACACATTCACGCATCAGAGGCCAGTATACAAGATCAAGCATCAGAGGCCAGTATACACATTCAAGCATCAGAGGCCAGTATACAAGTTCAAACATCAGAGGCCAGTATACAAGTTCAAACATCAGAGGCCAGTATACACATTCAAACATCAGAGGCCAGTATACACATTCAAGCATCAGAGGCCAGTATACAAGTTCAAACATCAGGGGCCAGTATACAAGTTCAAACATCAGAGGCCAGTATACACATTCAAACATCACAGGCCAGTATACAAGTTCAAACATCAGAGGCCAGTATACAAATTCAAACATCAGAGGCCAGTATACAAGTTCAAGCATCAGAGGCCAGTATACAAATTCAAGCATCAGAGGCCAGTATACACATTCAAGCATCAGAGGCCAGTATACACATTCAAGCATCAGAGGCCAGTATACAAGTTCACTCTTCAGAGGCCAGTATACACATTCAAACATCAGAAGCCAGTATACAAGTTCAAGGATCAGAGGCCAGTATACAAGTTCAAACATCAGAGGCCAGTATACTATTACAAACATCAGAGGCCAGTATACACATTCAAACATCAGAGGCCAGTATACAAGTTCAAACATCAGAGGCCAGTATACAAGTTCAAGCATCAGAGGCCAGTATACACATTCAAGCATCAGAGGCCAGTATACAAGTTCTAACATCAGAGGCCAGTATACAAGTTCAAACATCAGAGGCCAGTATACACATTCAAACATCAGAGGCCAGTATACAAGTTCAAACATCAGAGGCCAGTATACAAATTCAAACATCAGAGGCCAGTATACAAGTTCAAGGATCAGAGGCCAGTATACAAATTCCAGCATCAGAGGCCAGTATACACATTCAAGCATCAGAGGCCAGTATACACATTCAAGCATCAGAGGCCAGTTTACAAGTTCAAACATCAGAGGCCAGTATACAAGTTCAAGCATCAGAGGCCAGTATACACATTCAAACATCAGAGGCCAGTACACAAATTCAAACATCAGAGGCCAGTATATAAGTTCAAGCATCAGAGGCCAGTATACAAATTCAAACATCACAGGCCAGTGTACAAATCCAAACATCAGAGGCCAGTATACAAGTTCAAACATCAGAGGCCAGTATACAAGTTCAAACATCAGAGGCCAGTATACAAATTCAAACATCAGAGGCCAGTATACAAGTTCAAACATCAGAGGCCAGTATACATATTCAAGCATCAGAGGCCAGTATACAAATTCAAACATCAGAGGCCATTATACAAGTTCAAACATCAGAGGCCAGTATACAAGTTCAAACATCAGAGGCCAGTATACAAATTCAAACATCAGAGGCCAGTATACAAGTTCAAACATCAGAGGCCAGAATAAAAGTTCAAGCATCAGAGACCAGTATAGCAATTCAAACATCAGAGGCCAGTATACAAGTTCAAACATCAGAGGCCAGAATAAAATTTCAAGCATCAGAGGCCAATACACACACTCAAGCATCAGAGGCCAGTATACAAGTTCAAATATCAGAGGCCAGTATACATATTCAAACATCAGAGGCCAGTATACAAGTTCAAACATCAGAGGCCAGTATACAAGTTCAAGCATCAGAGGCCAGTATACACATTCAAGCATCAGAGGCCAGTATACAAGTTCAAGAAACACAGGCCAGTATACACATTCAAGCATCAGAGGCCAGTATACAAGTTCAAACATCAGAGGCCAGTATACAAGTACAAACATCAGAGGCCAGTATACACATTCAAACATCAGTGGCCAGTATACAAGTTCAAACATCAGAGGCCAGTATACACATTCAAACATCAGAGGCCAGTATACAAGTTCAAACATCAGAGGCCAGTATACAAATTCAAACATCAGAGGCCAGTATACACATTCAAGCATTAGAGGCCAGTATACATATTCAAGCATCAGAGGCCAGTATACAAGTTCAAACATCAGAGGCCAGTATACACATTTAAACATCAGAAGGCAGCATACAAGTTCAAGGATCAGAGGCCAGTATACAAATTCCAGCATCAGAGGCCAGTATACACATTCAAGCATCAGAGGCCTGTATACACATTCAAGCATCAGAGGCCAGTATACAAGTTCAAACATCAGATGCCAGTATACAAGTTCAAGCATCAGAGGCCATTATACACATTCAAACATCACAGGCCAGTATACACATTCAAACATCACAGGCCAGTATACAAGTTCAAGCATCAGAGGCCAGTATACACATTCAAGCATCAGAGGCCAGTATACACATTCACGCATCAGAGGCCAGTATACAAGATCAAGCATCAGAGGCCAGTATACACATTCAAGCATCAGAGGCCAGTATACAAGTTCAAACATCAGAGGCCAGTATACAAGTTCAAACATCAGAGGCCAGTATACACATTCAAACATCAGAGGCCAGTATACACATTCAAGCATCAGAGGCCAGTATACAAGTTCAAACATCAGGGGCCAGTATACAAGTTCAAACATCAGAGGCCAGTATACACATTCAAACATCACAGGCCAGTATACAAGTTCAAACATCAGAGGCCAGTATACAAATTCAAACATCAGAGGCCAGTATACAAGTTCAAGCATCAGAGGCCAGTATACAAATTCAAGCATCAGAGGCCAGTATACACATTCAAGCATCAGAGGCCAGTATACACATTCAAGCATCAGAGGCCAGTATACAAGTTCACTCTTCAGAGGCCAGTATACACATTCAAACATCAGAAGCCAGTATACATGTTCAAGGATCAGAGGCCAGTATACAAATTCAAGCATCACAGGCCAGTATACACATTCAAGCATCAGAGGCCAGTGTACACATTCAAACATCACAGGCCAGTATACACATTCAAACATCAGAGGCCAGTATACAAGTTCAAGCATCAGAGGCCAGTATACACATTCAAGCATCAGAGGCCAGCGTACAAGTTTAAACATCAGAGGCTAGTATACAAGTTCAAGCATCAGAGGCCAGTATACACATTCAAGCATCAGAGGCCAGTATACACATTCAAGCATCAGAGGCAAGTATACAAGTTCAAGCATCAGAGGCCAGTATACAAGTTCAAAAATCAGAGGCCAGTATACAAGTTCAAACATCAGAGGCCAGTATACAAGTTCAAGCATCAGAGGCCAGTATACAAGTTCAAAAATCAGAGGCCAGTATACATGTTCAAACATCAGAGGCCAGTATACAAGTTCAAGCATCAGAGGCTAGAATACACATTCAAGCATCAGAGGCCAGTATACAAGTTCAAGCATCAGAGGCTAGAATACACATTCAAGCATCACAGGCCAGTATACAAATCCAAACATCAGGGGCCAGTATACAAGTTCAAACATCAGAGGCCAGTATACAAGTTCAAACATCAGAGGCCAGTATACAAATTCAAACATCAGAGGCCAGTATACAAGTTGTTACATCAGAGGCCAGTATACATATTCAAGCATCAGAGGCCAGTATACAAATTCAAACATCAGAGGCCATTATACAAGTTCAAACATCAGAGGCCAGTATACAAGTTCAAACATCAGAGGCCAGTATACAAATTCAAACATCAGAGGCCAGTATACAAGTTCAAACATCAGAGGCCAGAATAAAAGTTCAAGCATCAGAGACCAGTATACCAATTCAAACATCAGAGGCCAGTATACAAGTTCAAACATCAGAGGCCAGAACAAAATGTCAAGCATCAGAGGCCAATACACACACTCAAGCATCAGAGGACAGTATACAAGTTCAAATATCAGAGGCCAGTATACACATACAAACATCAGAGGCCAGTACACAAGTTCAAACATCAGAGGCCAGTATACAAGTTCAAGCATCAGAGGCCAGTATACACATTCAAGCATCAGAGGCCAGTATACAAATTCAAGAATCACAGGCCAGTATACACATTCAAGCATCAGAGGCCAGTATACAAGTTCAAACATCAGAGGCCAGTATACAAGTACAAACATCAGAGGCCAGTATACACATTCAAACATCAGAGGCCAGTATACAAGTTCAAACATCAGAGGCCAGTATACAAGTTCAAGCATCAGAGGCCAGTATACACATTCAAGCATCAGAGGCCAGTATACAAGTTCTAACATCAGAGGCCAGTATACAAGTTCAAACATCAGAGGCCAGTATACACATTCAAACATCAGAGGCCAGTATACAAGTTCAAACATCAGAGGCCAGTATACAAATTCAAACATCAGAGGCCAGTATACAAGTTCAAGGATCAGAGGCCAGTATACAAATTCCAGCGTCAGAGGCCAGTATACACATTCAAGCATCAGAGGCCAGTATACACATTCAAGCATCAGAGGCCAGTTTACAAGTTCAAACATCAGAGGCCAGTATACAAGTTCAAGCATCAGAGGCCAGTATACACATTCAAACATCAGAGGCCAGTACACATATTCAAACATCAGAGGCCAGTATATAAGTTCAAGCATCAGAGGCCAGTATACAAATTCAAACATCACAGGCCAGTGTACAAATCCAAACATCAGAGGCCAGTATACAAGTTCAAACATTAGAGGCCAGTATACAAGTTCAAACATCAGAGGCCAGTATACAAATTCAAACATCAGAGGCCAGTATACAAGTTCAAACATCAGAGGCCAGTATACATATTCAAGCATCAGAGGCCAGTATACAAATTCAAACATCAGAGGCCATTATACAAGTTCAAACATCAGAGGCCAGTATACAAGTTCAAACATCAGAGGCCAGTATACAAATTCAAACATCAGAGGCCAGTATACAAGTTCAAACATCAGAGGCCAGAATAAAAGTTCAAGCATCAGAGACCAGTATACCAATTCAAACATCAGAGGCCAGTATACAAGTTCAAACATCAGAGGCCAGAATAAAATTTCAAGCATCAGAGGCCAATACGCACACTCAAGCATCAGAGGCCAGTATACAAGTTCAAATATCAGAGGCCAGTATACACATTCAAACATCAGAGGCCAGTATACAAGTTCAAACATCAGAGGCCAGTATACAAGTTCAAGCATCAGAGGCCAGTATACACATTCAAGCATCAGAGGCCAGTATACAAGTTCAAGAAACACAGGCCAGTATACACATTCAAGCATCAGAGGCCAGTATACAAGTTCAAACATCAGAGGCCAGTATACAAGTACAAACATCAGAGGCCAGTATACACATTCAAACATCAGAGGCCAGTATACAAGTTCAAACATCAGAGGCCAGTATACACATTCAAACATCAGAGGCCAGTATACAAGTTCAAACATCAGAGGCCAGTATACAAATTCAAACATCAGAGGCCAGTATACACATTCAAGCATCAGAGGCCAGTATACATATTCAAGCATCAGAGGCCAGTATACAAGTTCAAACATCAGAGGCCAGTATACTCATTTAAACATCAGAAGGCAGCATACAAGTTCAAGGATCAGAGGCCAGTATACAAATTCCAGCATCAGAGGCCAGTATACACATTCAAGCATCAGAGGCCAGTATACACATTCAAGCATCAGAGGCCAGTATACAAGTTCAAACATCAGAGGCCAGTATACAAGTTCAAGCATCAGAGGCCAGTATACACATTCAAACATCAGAGGCCAGTATACACATTCAAACATCACAGGCCAGTATACAAGTTCAAGCATCAGAGGCCAGTATACACATTCAAGCATCAGAGGCCAGTATACACATTCACGCATCAGAGGCCAGTATACAAGATCAAGCATCAGAGGCCAGTATACACATTCAAGCATCAGAGGCCAGTATACAAGTTCAAACATCAGAGGCCAGTATACAAGTTCAAACATCAGAGGCCAGTATACACATTTAAACATCAGAGGCCAGTATACACATTCAAGCATCAGAGGCCAGTATACAAGTTCAAACATCAGGGGCCAGTATACAAGTTCAAACATCAGAGGCCAGTATACACATTCAAACATCACAGGCCAGTATACAAGTTCAAACATCAGAGGCCAGTATACAAATTCAAACATCAGAGGCCAGTATACAAGTTCAAGCATCAGAGGCCAGTATACAAATTCAAGCATCAGAGGCCAGTATACACATTCAAGCATCAGAGGCCAGTATACACATTCAAGCATCAGAGGCCAGTATACAAGTTCACACTTCAGAGGCCAGTATACACATTCAAACATCAGAAGCCAGTATACAAGTTCAAGGATCAGAGGCCAGTATACAAATTCAAGCATCACAGGCCAGTATACACATTCAAGCATCAGAGGCCAGTATACACATTCAAACATCACAGGCCAGTATACACATTCAAACATCAGAGGCCAGTATACAAGTTCAAGCATCAGAGGCCAGTATACACATTCAAGCATCAGAGGCCAGTATACACATTCAAGCATCAGAGGCCAGTATACAAGATCAAGCATCAGAGGCCAGTATACACATTCAAGCATCAGAGGCCAGTATACAAGTTCAAACATCAGAGGCCAGTATACACATTCAAACATCAGAGGCCAGTACACAAATTCAAACATCAGAGGCCAGTATATAAGTTCAAGCATCAGAGGCCAGTATACAAATTCAAACATCACAGACCAGTATACAAATCCAAACATCAGAGGCCAGTATACAAGTTCAAACATCAGAGGCCAGTATACAAGTTCAAACATCAGAGGCCAGAATACAAATTCAAACATCAGAGGCCAGTATACAAGTTCAAACATCAGAGGCCAGTATACATATTCAAGCATCAGAGGCCAGTATACAAATTCAAACATCAGAGGCCATTATACAAGTTCAAACATCAGAGGCCAGTATACAAGTTCAAACATCAGAGGCCAGTATACAAATTCAAACATCAGAGGCCAGTATACAAGTTCAAACATCAGAGGCCAGAATAAAAGTTCAAGCATCAGAGACCAGTATACCAATTCAAACATCAGAGGCCAGTATACAAGTTCAAACATCAGAGGCCAGAATAAAATTTCAAGCATCAGAGGCCAATACACACACTCAAGCATCAGAGGCCAGTATACAAGTTCAAATATCAGAGGCCAGTATACACATTCAAACATCAGAGGCCAGTATACAAGTTCAAACATCAGAGGCCAGTATACAAGTTCAAGCATCAGAGGCCAGTATACACATTCAAGCATCAGAGGCCAGTATACAAGTTCAAGAAACACAGGCCAGTATACACATTCAAGCATCAGAGGCCAGTATACAAGTTCAAACATCAGAGGCCAGTATACAAGTACAAACATCAGAGGCCAGTATACACATTCAAACATCAGTGGCCAGTATACAAGTTCAAACATCAGAGGCCAGTATACACATTCAAACATCAGAGGCCAGTATACAAGTTCAAACATCAGAGGCCAGTATACAAATTCAAACATCAGAGGCCAGTATACACATTCAAGCATTAGAGGCCAGTATACATATTCAAGCATCAGAGGCCAGTATACAAGTTCAAACATCAGAGGCCAGTATACACATTTAAACATCAGAAGGCAGCATACAAGTTCAAGGATCAGAGGCCAGTATACAAATTCCAGCATCAGAGGCCAGTATACACATTCAAGCATCAGAGGCCTGTATACACATTCAAGCATCAGAGGCCAGTATACAAGTTCAAACATCAGATGCCAGTATACAAGTTCAAGCATCAGAGGCCATTATACACATTCAAACATCACAGGCCAGTATACACATTCAAACATCACAGGCCAGTATACAAGTTCAAGCATCAGAGGCCAGTATACACATTCAAGCATCAGAGGCCAGTATACACATTCACGCATCAGAGGCCAGTATACAAGATCAAGCATCAGAGGCCAGTATACACATTCAAGCATCAGAGGCCAGTATACAAGTTCAAACATCAGAGGCCAGTATACAAGTTCAAACATCAGAGGCCAGTATACACATTTAAACATCAGAGGCCAGTATACACATTCAAGCATCAGAGGCCAGTATACAAGTTCAAACATCAGGGGCCAGTATACAAGTTCAAACATCAGAGGCCAGTATACACATTCAAACATCACAGGCCAGTATACAAGTTCAAACATCAGAGGCCAGTATACAAATTCAAACATCAGAGGCCAGTATACAAGTTCAAGCATCAGAGGCCAGTATACAAATTCAAGCATCAGAGGCCAGTATACACATTCAAGCATCAGAGGCCAGTATACACATTCAAGCATCAGAGGCCAGTATACAAGTTCACACTTCAGAGGCCAGTATACACATTCAAACATCAGAAGCCAGTATACAAGTTCAAGGATCAGAGGCCAGTATACAAATTCAAGCATCACAGGCCAGTATACACATTCAAGCATCAGAGGCCAGTGTACACATTCAAACATCACAGGCCAGTATACACATTCAAACATCAGAGGCCAGTATACAAGTTCAAGCATCAGAGGCCAGTATACACATTCAAGCATCAGAGGCCAGTATACACATTCAAGCATCAGAGGCCAGTATACAAGATCAAGCATCAGAGGCCAGTATACACATTCAAGCATCAGAGGCCAGTATACAAGTTCAAACATCAGAGGCCAGTATACACATTCAAACATCAGAGGCCAGTATACACATTCAAGCATCAGAGGCCAGTATACAAGTTCAAACATCAGAGGCCAGTATACAAGTTCAAACATCAGAGGCCAGTATACACATTCAAACATCAGAGGCCAGTATACAAGTTCAAACATCAGAGGCCAGAATACAAGTTCAAGCGTCAGAGGCCAGTATACACATTCAAGCATCAGAGGCCAGTATACACATTCAAGCATCAGAGGCCAGTATACAAGTTCAAACATCAGAGGCCAGTATACACATTCAAGCATCAGAAGCCAGTATACAAATTCAAGCATCAGAGGCCAGTATACACATTCAAGCATCAGAGGCCAGTATACACATTCAACCATCAGAGGCCAGTATACAAGTTCAAACATCAGAGGCCAGTATACAAGTTCAAGCATCAGAGGCCAGTATACACATTCAAACAACAGAGGCCAGTATACACATTCAAACATCAGAGGCCAGTATACAAGTTCAAGCATCAGAGGCCACATTCAAACATCAGAGGCCAGTATACACATTCAAGCATCAGAGGCCAGTATACAAGTTCAAGCATCAGAGGCCAGTATACACATTCAAGCATCAGAGGCCAGTATACACATTCACGCATCAGAGGCCAGTATACAAGATCAAGCATCAGAGGCCAGTATACACATTCAAGCATCAGAGGCCAGTATACAAGTTCAAACATCAGAGGCCAGTATACAAGTTCAAACATCAGAGGCCAGTATACACATTTAAACATCAGAGGCCAGTATACACATTCAAGCATCAGAGGCCAGTATACAAGTTCAAACATCAGGGGCCAGTATACAAGTTCAAACATCAGAGGCCAGTATACACATTCAAACATCACAGGCCAGTATACAAGTTCAAACATCAGAGGCCAGTATACAAATTCAAACATCAGAGGCCAGTATACAAGTTCAAGCATCAGAGGCCAGAATACAAATTCAAGCATCAGAGGCCAGTATACACATTCAAGCATCAGAGGCCAGTATACACATTCAAGCATCAGAGGCCAGTATACAAGTTCACACTTCAGAGGCCAGTATACACATTCAAACATCAGAAGCCAGTATACAAGTTCAAGGATCAGAGGCCAGTATACAAATTCAAGCATCACAGGCCAGTATACACATTCAAGCATCAGAGGCCAGTATACACATTCAAACATCACAGGCCAGTACACACATTCAAACATCAGAGGCCAGTATACAAGTTCAAGCATCAGAGGCCAGTATACACATTCAAGCATCAGAGGCCAGTATACACATTCAAGCATCAGAGGCCAGTATACAAGATCAAGCATCAGAGGCCAGTATACACATTCAAGCATCAGAGGCCAGTATACAAGTTCAAACATCAGAGGCCAGTATACACATTCAAACATCAGAGGCCAGTATACACATTCAAGCATCAGAGGCCAGTATACACGTTCAAACATCAGAGGCCAGTATACAAGTTCAAACATCAGAGGCCAGTATACACATTCAAACATCAGAGGCCAGTATACAAGTTCAAACATCAGAGGCCAGAATACAAGTTCAAGCGTCAGAGGCCAGTATACACATTCAAGCATCACAGGCCAGTATACACATTCAAGCATCAGAGGCCAGTATACAAGTTCAAACATCAGAGGCCAGTATACACATTCAAGCATCAGAAGCCAGTATACAAATTCAAGCATCAGAGGCCAGTATACACATTCAAGCATCAGAGGCCAGTATACACATTCAACCATCAGAGGCCAGTATACAAGTTCAAACATCAGAGGCCAGTATACAAGTTCAAGCATCAGAGGCCAGTATACACATTCAAACAACAGAGGCCAGTATACACATTCAAACATCAGAGGCCAGTATACAAGTTCAAGCATCAGAGGTCAGTATACACATTCAAACATCAGAGGCCAGTATACACATTCAAGCATCAGAGGCCAGTATACAAGTTCAAACATCAGAGGCCAGTATACAAGTTCAAACATCAGAGTCCAGTATACACATTCAAACATCACAGGCCAGTATACAAGTTCAAGCATCAGAGGCCAGTATACACATGTAAGCATCAGAGGCCAGTATACAAGTTCAAACATCAGAGGCCAGAATACAAGTTCAAGCATCAGAGGCCAGTATACAAATTAAAACATCAGAGGCCAGTATACAAATTCAAACACCAGACGCCAGTATCCAAATTCAAACATCAGAGGCCAGTATACAAATTCAAAAATCAGAGACCAGTATACACATTCAAGCATCAGAGACCAGTATACAAGTTCAAACATCAGAAGCCAGTATACAAATTCAAACATCAGAGGCCAGTATACAAGTTCAAACATCAGAGGCCAGTACACAAATTCAAACATCAGAGGCCAGTATACAAGTTCAAGCATCAGAGGCCAGTAT